>CAMOHE010051628.1:89983-108499 GCA_946598075.1 Artocarpus hirsutus
CCACAAAGTTTTCTTCAAAAGGTTCAAAATTGAGTTTAGCCCTTTTCTTTCCAAAATTTTCAATTTTCATGTTGAATCTCTATGTATATTGTAATCCAAACTTTGATGAGCTTAAATAATATTCAATTTGAGTTTATAGTACTTGTTTTACAATGAATTTAAGCTTTATTTGACCTAAAATTGATTTAAATAAGTTTTGACATTTTTTTTTCAAATTAATTGTGAAATTGAGTTTAAATGTGGGGAAAATGGTTTAAATTTGTTCTACTATGATTTTTTATTCTTTCTATGTGATTTTCATGCTCTAGGACTGAGAAAACAGGTTCAAAATTGGATTTTGAACTCAGGGAGGCCAAAACTCGAAATCTCAAACCTCCTATGTTTTTCTAAGTGGGTGTTTGGAAGGGTGGTGGGAACCAGTGGTAAAAACCATTTTTACTGTAGCATGTGAGAGCTTTATACTGCAGCAATTTTTTTTTTTTTATTGTTACTGTAGCATGTGAGAACTTTTTACTGTTCATAACTGAGTTTGTGGTGGGAACTGAGTGGTTCCCACCACTGCCAAACACCCCTTAATTTGGCATGCCAGATTCAAGAAGTTCGGCAGGTCGGATTCATATCTTCTGTAGGATGAACTATGCAGTTCGGCAGGCCTACTGTGAGCTTTGAAATTGTATTTTTCTTTCGGTTTTCAGTATATAATGATTTAGAAATATTTTAAAAAGGACTATGATTTTGGGTCATAATTATTTTGAGTCAAAATGGTACATTGATAATTAAGTTAACATAATGATATTTGTTGAAAGTGATTTCTAATTTTAAATGTAGTTTTCAAGGTTTTGAATGTATATAGAGCATACTTTAAATTTTATTTGGAGCTTACGTTATTGGGTTTCAAATGAGGTAGGATATTTTCAATCCCTTTCTTTGGTAGCCCTTTCTAAACTGTTTGGTCAAATGTTTGATCTTTTGAATGATTGTTGAAAATAATTTATGACTTCTATTTTAAAGAATTATATTTTAATATTCTTTTCGATTTTTAAAACTCGTACGGTGATATTTTATTAAGTTTTATTCAAGTAAGTATTTATTAATTTTTGTTAAGATCTTAAGATTTGTTTACGAATGATATTTTTATTTGTAACTGTTATTTTTAGATAACTTGTTTTTTAAAAATAATTATCCTACTGAGCATTCCGCTTACGTTTTATTGTTTTTTTTTTTAAATCTCCCTTCCAGGTTTGAGGAGGAAGGTTGAGCACATGATCGAAACTTGACATTTTGGGTAGAAATGGTATTATCTCTAGAATTATGGTATGAAGCGTGTACTGTACACTTGTCCCGATTCGACGTTAATGTCGTGTCCTCTTCATGAGATTTTGCATTTTAAATTGATTTCAAAGACAATGATTTACGATAATTTCTAGTAATCTATATTATTCTTGATATTTGTATTTTATTTACCTCTCCACCTTCGTGATAAGCGTTCACATGATGGTGAGTGATAATAAAATTTCGACCCCACCTTCGTGACATTCACATGACGATGACCGCCGATGATATTTATTTACTTTCTACATATATTTATTCACTTTTTCTTTATTAAACTTAATTTTAACTTCTTTACCTAAAACTAGCCGACCCCACACACCACAATGAAGAGAGAGAGAAAGAGGGACAGAGAGAGAGCAAAATTAATATTTCTTAATATCTCCTTTCTCTCCCCGTTTTCCCTCTGCAAGCGTATCTGTTCATCTTCTAATTAAAGTGACGTTTTCGTCTCCGACTCTTGTGATGATGATTTTGATTTTGGTTTGAGAGGAAGAAACTTTAAAGTTGAAGCAGACATTTTCATCACCAACTCTTGTGATGATTTTGCTTTTGATTTGAGAGGAATAAACTTATGTCGCTTACCAAATGTTTTGAAAAGTCTCCAACGAATAGACACTCTCTTTTGCTGGAGAAGATGAACATATAAATCCATACACCGTTACACATACATATATAAACACACATGATATATTTCATTGTAGTTGTTATTGTTTTTTCCTTTTTCTTTAGCTAATTAGCACTAATAGTCTTTGAACTATTTAGTAGTTGATAGTTTAATTTCAATCTTTTAATTTTGACAAAAACACCTCCAACCACCTTAATCAGGTGCAATTTAAACATGTCCATCAAGATTGTAACTACTTGTGACTTTTAGTTTTATACGAAAAGACTAAAATATTCTCAAACCAATTTTTTTATTTTGGGGTAAAATGAAATTAAAACACTTCAAATAATGAAATTAAAAAAAACAAACTCTTAAAGCACATTTTGTGCTCCCACTGACACAACCTCCGGCAACAGTTCCCATGCACCTCCGGTAATACCTTTAAAGTCAAACTTGGGAAAAGTGCTGTCTTTTCCATAGCTTTCCTCCATCTTCTCTTTAAAAATTAAAAAAAAAAATTAAAACAAAAACAACCCAAAGCTACAGATTCAAATCCTTCATATTCTCCTTGTTCAAAACCCCTCCTTATGGCACCCTCACATCTAAACCGAAGCTATCAGAGCTCAAATTCCTCAGAATCTTGGCAACCCAAATAATCAAGCATTCACACAAATTAATCTCTGATTATGTTACACATCAACAGAAGCAAGCATCCAAACTAGAGTTGAAACGCCTAACTTTCTCATCCTCAAAGCTCATAAAACCACCAACCTGCTCAAATCCATTATCACTCTTCCCCATAAACAACATAATTATTATCATCCAACGGCCATTTCAGCCACCTTCAACCCGAAAAATCTTCGTTCTCGCCGCAAACCAGGGAAAAGAACGCAAACCAGGGAGCAAAGAGAGCAATGACAACGAACTCGATCATCCCGTCCTGAACCAGATCTCGCCGTCACCACCCCTAATGAATCAAATCTCTCTTTCTTATCTCTCTCTCTCTCTCTCTCTCTTGATTGAATGAAAATCAGCACCCTTTTTTTTGCTTTGAGATTTTTTTAGTCATAAAATTTAAAAATATATTTATTGTTATTTTGCTTAAACATCCTCTCTCTGTCATTAAATTTGTTTAAAAACTTATGGGAATTTGACAGAAAGGTTTAAATTGCTCTTGATCTTGGAGGTCAGAGGGTGTTTTGTCAAAAATTAAAAAATTGGGGGCTAAACTGTCATCTTTTAAATTATTCAAAGACCATCCATGTCAATTACCCTTTTTCTTTTTCCTCAAAAACCAACTCTGTTGATTACTAAATGAGGGAGAATAAATATCACACGCTGAAGAAAATTTATTTATTTATTTTAAAAGAAAATGTGGACAATATTCAATTACAAAGAGTGTGTTTAGAAAATAAGTTGAAAATTAAGTATTGTAGCATATGAGAGCTTTACACTGTAGTAAATTTTTGTATTTTTAACTATAGCAGGTGAAGTTTTATACTATAACAGTTAAAACTTATTAGTTCTAAATAATTTGTCAAATTAAGCCAATGTTTTTTTTTTTCAAATAATAAAGAAAACGGGGTGGGTTCGGTGTGACCCACCCAACCTCGTACAACCTTGCTTTTTGGTTGGTTCTTGATCGTATTGCAAAACAACCTATAACGTGCAGGTCAAACCCACCCCATTAGGGACGGTGCGGGGCTGGGCACTATTTGCCCCACCCCATTGAGCCGGTGAAGGGGTGGGCTCGCTTTGGTGGATGATGATGATGGTGGGTTGAGGTAGGGATTGGGATGGAGCTGAGACACATGCAAGTTGAAAAAAGGGTGGGCGGTGGAAAGGTTTGGGAGTGGTAAGGGTTTTTTTTTTATCAGAGATTTTTTTAAAATTTTATTCCTTTTTTATGTGAGGATATTTTGGCTATTTTATGGTCAAAATTAAGAGTTGAACATGTATAAATTTGTATATTACATTTAATATGAAAACATGTATTTGATGATGTTAAAAACCACATGTATGCTTTTTTGATAAACCTATATAACAACGGGTACAAAAAAGTAATAACCCTTAAACTTTCAACTTGTTCCTTCAACTCTTCTCTCTCTTCTTTCTTACCCGGCCCTCTCTTTCTTTAATCTCTTTCTTAGCCCTGCATCACGTATATTGTATGGAAATGCCAACCGGTAGTCACGGAAATACTTGGGCATGTTTTGCATACAATAGTAACGTATTTGCGTTGCATATACTTTATGTAACTAGGTAAAATCAATTGTATATAACATATTAATTTTAAATGTTAACGTACACACTTGTATGTGAATTATATTCATTTTAATTTTTGAAATAAATGATTGTGATATGTATAAAAAGGTATTTATTCTAATTATTGAAATAAATATAAATCGATTATAATGTCAAAATTAATTTTGGCTTATCCAAATATTAGACTCACGGGCTAGATCTTCTCTTTTTGCCTTAATCAGACTTTTGAGTTATAGTCCTTTATGTTTAGAAATCAGTAGCCAAAAAGGTTAGCAGGAGAATTAAGAATCAAAGAAAATTCAATGGTGCCCAGATAGTTGAATTTGCTGAGAACAAGAATAACAAGGAGTATATATGAGAAGGTTTCAGAACACTTTAATCATCCGTAATTGTCTTTGCTCAATAAATACAGATAAAAATTAGAAACAATTATTCTATGTATAACAACAAGAACCAAATATATTTTTACAAAAACTCTTAAAATCTCATTCCGCTACGCTTTGTGCTTTCATTGCCAGCAGTCCAAGCATACTCCCGAGTGATGGGGCAACATGCATAAAAGAATTTTATATTACATGTTAACAACCACAAAAAAGTCAAAAAAAAAAAAAAGAAAAAGAAAAAACACCATGTACAAAAAAGAGGTTATGAAGTTCGTGTATGCCAACGCAAAGCAAAAAAAGAAAAAAAGAAAAAAAAAAGAAAGAGATTATATTTGCCTCTCTATTTTTTCTTCCTTATGGTTTTTTCCCCTTAAATGTAATATGTAGACTATAAACTACTCTATATTATTAAAAAATCTATACTATATGCCAAAAGTTTTATTTACCAATCAACATGATTGAGATTCAAATAATTTCTTTACTCTTTACAACAAAATCAACAACTATAATTTCATTTTAGACTATAATAATAATTACACACTACGATTCAAGAAGATTGTGATTCAAACCCTATGTTTCCAACTCAATACTATGATAAACAATCCAAAACAAAAGACAAGTAAATCTCAAATAGCAGTCACCTCGTAGGAAATGATTCCATCAAAATGGAAAATCAACTGCAATGCCCAATATAAATGCTCCATCCGTAACCTAGTTTGATTCCATTAAAAAAAAAAAAAAAAAAAAAACCCTCCATTGTCCACCCTTCATTTAGTTGGATAGACCCAAAAAAAAAATGGACAAATTAAAAATTCTCTTGTGTGCATATGAGAGCCTCCATCCAGATACCAACACAATAGGTTCCTGCACAGCTATTTGAAATGCTTTGGTGACCGTTGAATGACCCCTTTTTTTGCACTAAGACCGTAAATTAGCATAGTTTTTAGTCTTATAATTAAATTACTATTGAGTTAATCATATCAAATCATTAAGCCGAACTTGATTATGTCCTAGAACACTACTAGCATGCACCAACATGTTACTATCACATCATTTTTCAGGCATTATCTCTTCATACACATTTATTTTCAAAATTCACAACCAATCAGTATCTAAACAAACTTTGCAAGAAGAGTTCAGAATAGTCATCAATGAATGTGATAACATTGAAGAACAAAAAGCATAGAAAAACAATTTAAACCATGAAAGAAATATGTAAAAATCCCATAACAAAATCACAAACCAAAAGGCCCAAAAAAGAAAAGCCATAACGCCATAGTAGCAACAAAAAAACGAAATTCACAACGTTTGGTCAAAACTTATATTGTCGTAGAACAAGAGGTCTGATAATATACAGGACTGTCAAATTTCTTCAAGGTTCATAGCATCACATGCCACCAGGAGTTCCCCCAAACACTTCAGTAGGATAATTGATATACAACTCAAAGTTGATTAATTCCCAATGAAGTGCTCAGAGGAGCTCTAGGGGACACCTGACTTGTGATAACTTTCTTTGGTCTCTTCACAAAATCACCACTCACTAATCCGCTATTAATAGTACTTCGAGCTGCTTATCTTTGCACTAATAACCAATGTGGTAGTGAGCTCTACTGTTCTTTTTCAGTTGGGGAGAAAAGACTCCAAAATTAAAAAGCAATAGTGAACCTAGACGAGATAGGGGGCTAAATTGAGGGAAAAGAATAATATCATGGTTATTGTCAGATGTCCCTTTTACCATTTGTTCCATGTTATCTCCGGGACCTAGCTATTCCTTGTCCAAGCCCTTTCCCGTTCATACAAATTGATCCACGTATATATCTTACCTGCTTCTGGAACATACATGACTCTCAACTACATACTGCAGGTTACCGGCAGAAAAAGAGAAAAAGAAAAAACTTTTTGCCAGTTATTTAATGGGAAAATATTTAGTACCATTTGGGGTCACACTTGATTCCCACAAACATCCATCAAACGGTCGGCAGGGCCACATGTATGTTGATTGAGACTTGATCATGTATGAATCTGTTGGTCCATCAGAAGTGATTCTGGAATATCTTTTTTGAAACGGAGAAACTTTGTCGAAAAGGACGTGTTCATGATCAGTCTCAATCGAGAAGATAGAAAGAAAACATAAGGTCGAGATAAGCTTTGGGCTATTAATGTTGTATATTCAATGCTAGCTCTTAATGTGACCTGCAATTCCGACTAGGTTCAATATTAGTAACTTCTTTTCCCATATCTTTTTATCTTCTTTGGCTTTTCTGCTCTGTAACTTACTGCATGTGTAGGGGAAAACCTACTATAAATATATGCGGGTTGTTATATTTATATTCATTCAAAAAACTAATTAGAACAAAGAAGAGTATATTTGTCAGTTGTCCCCTAGAGTTCCCCTGAACACTTCACCGGAATTTTCATGAAACCCTCAAGTTCAAGCGAGGGCAAGTGATCTAGTCCACTGAAGTGTTTGGGGGAACTCTGGTTGCCATCTGACTTGGATTAAGCTAGAAAGAAGATCGGATAGCAAATTAGTTAGTTCATAATTTCTTTTTCCTCTTTTTCTAATTTCTTTTGCTTAATTCCATTAGGAAATTAGTCTTACTTCTCCAATCTCATCGACTGACCAAATCCCAACGGTCCTTCTCCTTCTCCTTCTTCTTCTTTCTTTTTTGTTTTGTTTTGTTTGTTTCTGTAGTTTATACATACATATATATATAAATATGTATAAATATATATTGCTTTGCATTTTATAACATGATACATACGGGTGTCTGAGTCTAAGTTAATATACATGTGTTTATCACAACAGATTACTTGCCATTTATGTTCTTATGTGTATATTATCTTGTCTATGATGTTACGCTTATATGTTGTCCATTTATGTTCCAAGCAAAAAGTATCAAAAGCCCTATTATATTAATCGACTATATCAAAAATAAAACCTCCAGTGGTTTCTTAGATACCATCTATGTGTTCAGATTGATAAAATTCAGCTAGCAGAGATAAAGTTCTATGTATTGAACGAACCTTATATTAATTCACACTAATGTATGCTTTAATTTAGTTGTTTAATTTAGTTGTCTTGACGGTCTATCATATATACATATATATACATATATGATAATTTAATTAATAGGATATTTTTTTTATTAATTATCATTTTCATGATTATTTTTTTCAATAAGATTTTTTTAATAGCTTTCTTATACTTTAGATGTGGAAAGTTTTATGTATCAATGCCATGAGACTGAATATTTGTTATGTGATCGAGATAATAAGTCTATATCAGTCAAATAAAAAGAAAAAAACTGACAAAATTTCTAACTAATTTGAACTTATATCCTGTAACAAATCAATTACTATGACGTAATAACCTATTGATCGTTTATCTTTTTTTATATTTTTTTTGTAAAAAAAAAGATTAATTTGGAATTTGAAAAATTAAGGGGTTGTTTGGCAAAGTGGTGGGAACTGCGGTTCCTACCACAAAATTAGTTATAAACAGTAAAAAGCTCTCACATGCTACAGTAACAATAAAAAAATTTGCTACAGTATAAAGTTCTCATATGCTACAGTAGAAATGGTTCTCACCACTGGTTTCCACCACCTTCCAAACACCCTATAAAGTTGTAACTTTTTTCCCTTTTCTGCATATTTATCAGAAGATTTTACAATTAATTAAACGAATTTAAGTAGAGTTAAAATCCAATGCTTGAAGTGCTTTTGATTAAGATGATTTAAAACAATATAGTCTAAGCTCCTTGTGTAGACGTCAGATTCTCTTCTCTTTTATTTCCAAACTGATGTGGGACTACTCCCCGATTATTTTTACCAAAGTCTAAAGCCTATTATTATTTATGACAAAGCTATATATAGAAAAAAAGTTATCTATCCTTAATTGCAAAAAAGAAAAGAAAAGTAATCTTTATTTCTCTTCAGTATAGGAAAAACAAAAAAAAAAAAAGTTATATAAAACCATCTTTAATACAAATATCAATACTATATTTGTCATTAAAAATATAAAAGTAGCACATTTAATCTATTATATATTCTATTTTATGCTTCAATGTGTAGTGTTATTTCAGATGCTATACTTTATTTAATTATAATTCTTAAACTTTGAAAGCTATAAAAGTAAACTTCTAATATTTAAATAATCTAAAGTGACAATGTTATAATAATTCAAAAAAAAGTTAATATATTAACCAATAGAAATCATATGCTAAACTTTTCATATGCTAAATTTGGTATAAAATTTGCCATCAAGTTTAGCAAATGGTAAATTTGGCATAAATAAAAGGCATTGCATTAAATCATATCCAATACAATGCTAAATTAATGTGTCAATAGCAAATTTAACATTTGAATGTAAAAAAAACTCTTCAACATAATACTATTCTTAATATTGAATTTGCTATATGCTAAATTTGGTGAAAAATTTGCCACTAAATTTAGCATATAGCAAATTTGGTATTTAATTTCTATTAGTTGTTATATTGAATTTTTTACTTTAATAATTACACCATTATCACTTTTTAATTATTTGAATGTTAAAAGTTTACTCTTATAAGTTTCTGGTTTAATAATTGTGACAAAAGACAAATATGATATTTCAAATAGTATTATGCATTGGAGCACAAAACAAAACAAAAAACACATCAAATATATTATTTTTATACTTTTTGGTGGCAAATATAACATTGACATTGCATTGGCATTTATAGTGGAGATGGCCTCAAAGAGTGAGTCACACTCAAAAGCCAAAATTTAGCATTGATACATCAATATTGTATTATATTGGAGATTCTTTATCCCTATCCATAATTCAAACCTACATTAATATGGCTTACATTGAAGCATCAATATAGCATTACATTGGAGGTGATTTAACCCCTTCATAATCCAAACATACTCTTCTTAAATTGCCATTATTTTGTAGCCTCAAATGTTTTGAGAAAAGAAGGACTCAAGTCACTGCTCAATCTTAGTGTCCGAATTGTATTTAACCAATAACTACATGCTATGTTATTTGAAATTTTTGGAAAGATTATTAGTTTGACATTTTTATTCTTATTTGTTAAATGAACAGTTAAAATATGATTAGTTGGACATCATATTTTAAAACACCAAAAATTAAACAGGTGATCTCAATTTAGAAAAATTGAAAAATATGTGTTTTAAAAGGTGTTTGAAACTTCAGTTTTAATAAATCAGTTACAACTGTGAACAGTATAAAGCTCTTGACAGCTACAGTAAAAAATAAAAAGTTATTACAATATAATGCTCTCACATATTATAATTTTTAAATTTAAAATATTAGTTATAACTAAAATTTCAAACAGAATCTTAGCCTACTAAAATCTGACACGTGAAATTACTACAGTTAAAATCATGTAGGACAAATAAAAGTACTACACGAGGAACTGCTGAGAGTAAAGGTAGCTGTAGGAATGTTAGGCCAACAAAGCAGGACTTTCATAAGGATCTTATCGGGAGACTGCATTAGAGATCATAAGAATAGATAGCCGAAGTTAAGCAAATTGTATTATTAATGTTACTCATGAGTAAATCATACTGAGAGCTATAAATTTTTTCTATGTATACTGGCAATGATTTTAGCAGAAGAGGAACTGTCGTAAAAGCATTAAATAACAAATATTAGTCACATTTGGTACTTTCATCGCTTTTTGAGACTTTGTTGCAAAGCGTGCATGGTGGCTGTAATTTTTTTTACTTTCCAGCTGGTTTTGCTTATGATTTCCCCTTTGTGTATATATGTGTGTGTGTGTATGTATACTTTACCTGCATTTCCTCATAATGGATAGGCAGAGCGTACCCGTGGATGAGAATAGGAGTTCTTGAATGTTTTTCCCTTTTAATTTTGTATATAAAATTTTGTAAAAGTTTAAGTTTTTCCTCTTATTATTTTCCCTGCTCATTTCAAAAGTGTATCTTGCCCTCCTAAATTCTATATTTTTTTATTTGGCTCATCTTACTGTAATCATCAGCTAATTTTTTGTTAAAAAAACTCAAAATGACAACCATTGTTATGTGTGTATGCATATACATATATAGAGGAAGATATCATATTATGAAGAAAAAGAGAAAAGAATGAGAAAGCTGTTTTTAGAATTGGCACCAAAGAAATTGGTCTTGAGAATTTTCCAAGGATTAGGCATTTCTCATAAATTAAGGCAGAACAAAAACATAAATTTAAAAGTTGGCTAGCTATGAGGAAAAAAAAACCCCAAGTCTTTTTAATTATGGAGGTTAAAATCCATTCAAAGATTATGCTTAATTATTATTTAAAAAAAATACAGTAAAAGAACATTTCCCTGTAATATGATTCATTATTTGAGACATAGAATGAACTAGTCGAACAACTTAATAGTACTTGACAAGCCTATATATGCAATGTACAAAATCAGAGTTTGATGAATTATACAAAACTTAAATTAGAAGTTTGGAAAGTTTCATACTTTGAAGTGTCCCTCAACTTTGAGGAAGCAGAAAATGCAGGTGACTTCTTGAAGAGCTATCGTCTACATATATGATAATCTGCAAAATGCTTAAATTGAACGTGAACTAATATTGATCAGACGATAAATATAATTAAATATCAATAATGCAAGTGCATAAACCTAGAAAATAAATTGCAGACTATGTGCATGTACACCACAAGCATAAAAACCTAATTATCAAGAATTTGGAAATCAGATGGAAAATAAATAAATCTCCTTACATGAATTTTTGGATCATGAAAATATAAATGTAGTTGTCGTAACATCTCAAAAACCAAGAAAAAACCAAATTTAGGTTATGTTCTCCTAAATAAACATTCCAAGTCAAATGGCACCGGGAGTTCCTCCAAACTCTTCAATAGAGTAGGATTAATAATAGTGGGTCTTTGATCATGATCAGAAGAACCCAATACTACTGAAGAGTTCAAGGGAACTACAGGAGACATCCGACTCTTAGATTCTCCATTTTGCTATATATTCATATGTGTGTGTCTATATATATATATATATATATATATATATGATTTGATCTCATATTGGCATGAACTCTTCAGGTATAATGCATCTATTTATAGTGAAAAAGACCAATGCTCAATACCTTCAACAAAGGGTAGTACTTTCGGTAAAGGAAAGAAGAGCAAAAAAAAAAAAAAATCCACATATGGTAAAGTAAATGATCTCCATGTAATTGAAATCTGAACCTAGTCGGAAATGTGGGTAAGATTAATAGGGATGTATTTAAAGAATATAGTTATAAACTTTAAGCTGAGTGGCGGTGAACCTTTACCCCCAAGAGCCTACAAAAGGATCCAACATGGCTAAGTCACCTAGCATCTTGGTGGCCCATCCTCTTTCAATATGTTCACATAGGCAAATGAAATAAACGACGTCGTTTACTCTAGAGTTTGTATGTGTTCTTGAATGGTTCCATCTGATGTTGACTTCACATGGTTTGTTCAGACTATGCCAGGATTTGATGCATGGCCATTGATGAGTATGTGCACTTTTCCTTTTGTGCTCAACTTGAACACACCTTAATATTAGAGTTTTAAAACATGAATAAACAATTTAGTGTATAATACAATGAGAAACCCTTTTTCTTATTTCAAATCTAAATGAGATTTTTAGGAAAGAATTGGTTATTGGGATATTACACATCATCTATTTTTACCGTTAGATTATATGTGAATTGTAGATATTTTTAGGACTTTAGAACGCAAAATATATCATATGACATAATTAAACCTTTTTCTTGATTCAAATTTAAATTAGACTTTTAGGAAAGAATTAGGTGACTGATGTTAAGGATTTACACAGTACCAATTGAGTAGTTCTTTTAATATCATATCATAGAATTATTTTTGATAAAGAATAGATTCTAACCGATCAATTTTTGTTTTCTCATGTTGTTTACATAAGAAAATTAAGAATAAACTATACCAAGCTAAACGAGATTTTTCCTGCATTAAAAAAGAACATAAAAAAGAACCTATCAGTAGCATATTTGTTTTTAACCATTAAATAAAAAAAAGTGATTTTGACCATCTAATGGTTTCAAAACATGTGCTGGTATTTTCTACCCGCCGAAGAAGGATCCAAAGCTATTACCTTTGTCAGAGTAAGCGATGGACTAGAACTAATGTGCGTGTCCATATATTTGAGAATCCAAGGCACGTTTGAATGTGAGAAAAAGCTGACAAATATTGCAGATCAGATTTGCATGTGGCCGCTAGAAGTCGATTCCTTAATATTCTTTCCCTTTTTCATCTAATCTAGCCCATAGTTCCGTCTCGGTTCACTACAGGCTTATAGCTCACAGAATTTTGTCTTGCAGAAACGACATATATAAGCAGTTCAATGTAGAGAGGAACATGATATTCATCATAAGTGGCGTGGTTTCTACATTTACAAATCATGCACCATACATAATTGTATGGCAGACAATAATGATGAATAAAGGTAAGGTTTAATCTGCGCTTTAATCTTTTGAAATTAAAAAAAAAAAGTGCACGTAAGTAGTTGTTTTAACAGTAAGGAAAATAGTGGTCTCAAAAGAGAGGGAGAGAAAAAAAAACCATGATTATAAGTAGTGTTTTCTTTTTTATAATATGACGTGGCTATATATGTATAAAACTAATGAATGGGGTCAAAAGATGTAACTTTCCAATAGATCTTTTTTTGTAGAGATGAATTTACTTACACCTAATATTAGAGATAGATGTGGCATTGTCAATTGGTTAAACTTACCACCATAGTTTCTAATAGCATTTTAAATTTTAGATTTGATGAGTAGGAATACCACTCTCCCATACAATGTTATTTTTTATATTAAATTTGATATATATTGTCTATTGTAAAATTTTACACCAACTATAATATATATATATGTCAAACTTTAATATTTTGTTTGAAATTAGTTAATATATTGACATTTTTATTTAATGATTATACATTGACGTTTCACATTATTTTAAAACTAAAATATTTTTTCGAATTGCAAAGTTTAAATAATTATGACAAAAAGGTAAATATAGCATTTGACACAACCTTATATGTTAGAGTACAAACAGAATAGTATATCAAATATGCTACTTTCACAAAAAAAAAAATATAGCATTTGTATTTACATTGGTGATGGCCTATAAGTAGATTTAAATTTCTTTTTACTAATCACTTTATGGAGGCGTTTACTTTGACTGGAAGGGGAAGAAAAAAGTATGAGTGCTTTTCTTTATTGTCTTATAATATATTTATTTATAAAATCAATAATGACAATTTAATAAGCCGCTCAATATAATAATGAAAGGGAATGCCAATTTTCTATCCTTGCATTCTTCTTGGTATGATTTCTAGTTAAATAAAATAAAAACCAATTTTACTTATGTACCTTTTATTTCTTATTTCTTTACTTTCTTTTCAATTTTATTTTCTTAATCTTTCATCACATTGGTTTATAGTTTAATAAACATGATCTAAATGTAGGGAATGAATAACCCGTTGGCGCACCTTGAGGAATATTTTGATAAAATTATTACTTTAATCAAATTGGAACATGAGAGTTTGCCTTCATTCGATGCCATCATTGACTTCCATTAAACACGTTTAATAAGCTAAGGGTTCGTTTGATATGCAAGTTCAGAATGATATAGTTTAAAACTATATAATTTAAACTCTAAGAATTTTAAACTGTATGGTTAAACAGTAGCTTTGAATTGACGTTTGAAATATAAATATTTAAAATGAGTATAAAACATCACCTCAAGTTTCAAACGAAAACTGATGTTTAGCAAACTATAGCTTTTGAAGAAAAACAAAAATGAAAATTGTTTTTATTGTAAAATTTTTTTCAAACTATATAAACTTGATGAAGGTAAAGTTTAAATAGTGGATGTTTTGGCCCCATTTAAAATCTATTCTATAGTTTAAATTAATATTAATTATTACTCTATTAAATATTAGTTTAAATTACGTTTATAATTTGAAATAAATTAAACCCATGACTGAAACAAAACACAATTCTTTTTGTCTTTTCACAAGTTACAAATCTTGTTTTATTCTTTCTTTCTTTTTTTCTTTTTTTTTTTCCTTTTTTTTGGTTACACGTGAAGTGTACGCTATCCTGCCTAGATGCATTTATTTCGAGACGTACGCGCCTCTCTGCGCCATAGAATATAAGGCGATATTAATTTGAGATATTTTAAAACAAAGATATTATTGTATGGTCAGGAAATACTTTCGGGAATAATATTTACTACATACGGGCCGCCCTCAACTAAAATCTCGGTTCTTGTTATTCTCAAATATGTGTGACAAAATCTTGAAAGCGAGAGTCCCTATGGTAATTTTCTCTCCTCAAATACTAGTCCATCTAGCCCACAGTAGCGTCTAGATTCACTGCCTAGACTGGGCAGATCGATTACTATAAATAGTGGAGTTAGGAGTTTGTAATATTCATGCAAAAAATACAAAGTACTACACTATATAGCTAGTAACATACACATCAGATGTCCCCTAGAGTTTCCCCAAACACTTCATTAGGGACCTTAATTCCTTGTGAAGAAAGGGGCAAACATTTCTTCCTATTGAAGTGTTTGGGGGAACCCCGGGTGTCATTTGATATAGACGACGGAAGAATGAAGAGATTCAGAAATTTCATTTCAGGTTATGCTTGTATATGATTTGCTAATATTATTCTGCTATGTTTTGCTTATTTTTTAATTTTTTTTAATGATTAGGAGGCCTTTTCTTAGTTGATTCTTGCCAAGATTTACCCATATTTCAGGTGATTTGATATATTTTATAATTAATAACATTGATTTGTTTTTTAAGGTGATGGTGTTATATTGTTTGTTATTTATTTTTGGTACTTACCTAAGCGCTAATAGTCCTTGTACAATGATAAATAAAACAATATTGTGTGGTTTTGAAAAAATAAAGTGTAGTAAAGTACTAGCAATGCACCTTGATGGTAATGTGTGAATTTTCCCTTATTTGTTGAACCGTTAGGATTAATAGATTGCTTTTTTTTTTTTTTTTGATACATAATAGATTGCTTTTAAGAAACAAATTAAAAGGGAAAAAAAGTCTCAGAAAATAGATGAGTAAATTATAGCTGGCTTCTTCTAGCAGGGGGAAGTAATTGTAGAAGAAGAAGAAGAAGAAGAAGAAGAAGAAATATAACAAATTTATTAGGTGCCTCATATAATTTTGATAGCAATTCACTAGTCATTTGTTCATTAATCATCACTAGCACTTAATAGTACACAACTAAAGCAAGCTTGAATTACAAGAAATACCTCAATAATATAGAAACAGAAAAATAGCAATAATTTCCAATAACGTTTATACACAATGGTTGAAAAAAAAAGGTATAGTTTTCATATTCATCATCATGTCAACCATGATGATCGTTAAGATGATAAGGAAAGTTCTCGTTCCGCAGCTCCAAGATGGACGATATATATAAGGATCTTTTTCTCAATCTCCTCGTGAGATTTCTACTTTAACGTGTTGAAGTTGTCGACCGATATGAGGTAAAGGTAACCAATATACGGGAGTCTAATTATTATTCTGACGATTGAATTGTCTTGTGCAGAGGTAATACGTAGAGATTTTACACTTGTAAATTTAGTTGCCCCAGTTTTTCTCTATACAAGAAGGATATCACATTTATTATTTATGAGAGAGGTTAGAGAAACTGCAAAGAGCTATGAGTTACTAGGAGTGCGATTTACTTTTGTCTTCTACTTTTGTCTTCTTCTTAATCATAGTGAATTTTTCACAATAACTGAAAATAGAAATCATTCTTGTATTAAAAATGAATCACAAAAAATCATGCATATTCGTGTATTTGTTCATTTTCCTTTGCGATATAATTCCTCATAGTAATATAGAAGCAGGATGTCTAATTCTTAACAAACCTAATAAAGGGCGTCTAATTCTTAACAAATTAATCTACAGTAGCAAAATTTGATGATAAATATTGAGGGCGAAGCGTGTAGTCAGAATGATGATTAGGGTCTAGTTGGATCATGTCTTTTGAATTAGTGACTCTGTATAGAATGTCATTTGTTCTTAAAAAATGTTTTGTCACATCACACTACAAGAAAAACTACATTTAATGATATATTATTTGCGACATATAGTTTTTGAATGTCGTTGAAAAATATATATAACGATATTTTCAACAAACACATTGTTAATAACATTTGAAATAATAATTAACGGCATCTATATAGATGTCGTATTAAAGGTCTCCTTTTAATGACAATGGTTTAGTGTCGTTAAATTATTTAACGACAAGTAGGAGATATTGTCAAAGCCTTGGAGATTCCACGACACCCCTTATAGACGACATCTTGACCAATATCATCTATAAGGGGTGTCGTAAAATCTCTAAGGCTTTGATGACATCTCTTACTTATCGTCAAATAATTTAACACTAAACTATTGTCATTAAAATGAGACTTTTAATACAACATCTATATAGATATCGTCAATTATTGTTTCAAATGTTGTTAATAACATCTTTTTTAGAGATATCGTTGTATGTACTTTTCAACGACATTTAAAAACTACATATCGTAAATAATATGTCGTCAAATGTAGTTTTTCTTATAGTGTTATTGTACTTACCACTAATAAAAGTTAAATATTTATGGATTGTAAATTATAAAATCTATTTCTTTATTAGGATGTGGTGCTCAACACTATTCTTTGTTTTGTTGCAATTCGCGTTTTGCTGCTAGAGGGACTTGCCAATAACGTAATCGCTAGTTTGCATGGTAATTACGGTAAGGGAACGGTCAACTTGTTTTGCCTGGTGATATGCATCATTTGAAAATTGAAACAGCTAAATTAATATACATAAATGTATGTATCTATATATATATATACACACACACACACACTGTGCCGGAGCCAGGTGGCAATAAGTGGGGCATGCCCCCGTTCACTTATTAAAATTTAGATTTTAACCTTTATTTTGTAATTTAAAATTTTATTTACGTATTTATTTTGAAAGAAGATTGCAATCATGCCTTACAAAAAATTAAAATATAATATTATGTGTCACAAAATAATTGTTGTTGTACCCCATGAAATAATTGAAAATTGTTACATCCTTATTTTATAAGAAAAATTATAATTATATCTCACAAAATCATTAAATTGTATTGTTATATTTTTCACTCAAAAATAATATAATTTATAATTTTTATATAGTGCCCCCTGAAAAGAAGTTTTCGCTTAGCTGCCATATATAGTGTGACTGTGAGAATACGTATATGGCGGTGCGAATATCTGTGTGGGTAAAAAATGGTTTCCAAAAAGGAGCTCACAACCAATATTTACGGCCAAGTTTCTAATTCTACACCCATGCCCGAAGAAGTGATTAGGTAAATAATATCAAAAAAGGAGTTCTATTTAGGAGGATGCATCTGTATCTTCTTCTTCTCTCTCTTTTTGAATTTTATATCTTTATCTTTTTTGTGCTCTTTCTCTCTAAAAAAGGGGTTTAAATTTCTTTGTTTTCGGAAGATATTACAGACTTCTTTTATATTTTTATAATTTTTTTCCTAAAAAGAAAAGTAAGTTATTTAAAATGGATGATTTGAAAAAGAAGAAAAATGTATTTACTTGATACTTATCTATCAGGGCACTTCTCTTAAATATTCTATGCATGCAAGTCTTCCTAATTTTCCATCGAACTTTTCGATTCGATTATATCCTATTTATTTGAACTGTAATTAAGTGGCCACATGATTTTGAAGAGAGAGAGGGGGCAAGGAAGAGAGATTAACTTGATCAAACTAAGAGTTCATAATGGAGAGACAAGTCATTATCATATTCTTTTTCCTCAAAAAAAAAAGGAGAAAAAAATAGCTACAACTTTTTTTCAGAGAATCAGAAA
>CAMOHE010051629.1:0-22736 GCA_946598075.1 Artocarpus hirsutus
GAAATTTTGTGATTTTCACCCGTTTTAAACTGTTTTGAACCCTGATTTAAATTTCAACTTTGTACAATGATTTTATAAACCTAAATGGCACACTAGGACACCATGAGATGATTTAGTATCATAGGATACCTCTGGTTAGATGCTAATGAGCTAAGTTACTATGCATTTAGGATTTGTGCATGGATCCGCGGAGCTAACATATAGCGGACCGGGATTACGGTGTGAGACACCGGTACGAGTATTGAGGTAGGACTTCTACCCTTTTTCTTTGGAAGCCCTATTTCAAAATGATTTAAGCCAAAAATGAATTTTTATCAAATGTTTTCAATGACAGATTGGGAAATGATTTTATCTAAATATCTTTACAAACGATTGATTGAGAAATGTTCACAGTGAACTACATAATGAATATAAATGTTTATATACGGTAAAGAAGAGATGTTGTGAATCAAAGAGATATATGTTTATATATATATATTTGAGGGCATGATGTCATATCAGAGATCGGGTTGTGTAGTGAACAACCTTAGGGGCAGGTCCCGAAACCCAACTGGGCCACTACGGTGGTGAGTCATGTATGGTTTGCCCAGGAAAGGAAAATGGTACCCTTTTGATTTATTTATTTGAATTATTTTGGTAAGATTATATTTTATTCAATTCTACAATTAATTATTTATTCGTTGATTGTTCTAGTTCATTTGTATATGTTTATTTGATTTATGCAAATTCTTTTAAAGTTGAATAATTTTTAAATCTAGTCCTACGGAGCCTTTCGCTCACATTTTCATTTGTTTTAAAATCTTAACCCTAGGTGGATATCAGCATAGGTTTGGAGAAGAATCCGCCGACCGGACTTACGATCAGTAGAAGTATTTGGTAGGCTAAATTACCATTCAAGGCATGTAAGACTTTAACTTTTCTTTTATTCTGGACTGTGGTTGTATCACATATTGTCAATACTATATGTGTGTGCACAATATGTGGGCTAGTGGGACTCATACGCGTTCCACCCATATTCAATTATTTTAATGTTATTTCTACTTGTTTAATTATCACGATGATTCATTTGTTTCTTTAACTTTTATATTCAAATGATTTTAAAATTATCACCTTTTTATTTATAAATTTCATTCTAAAACCCTATTTTTAACCAAATCTTTACTTAATCAATTTAATTAAACCACCACGTCACCTCCCGTACTCCGGGGCGTGACAGAATCATGATGGGCAACAACAAAGATGACAACGAGCATCATCCGATCCCAACCTTACGTTCACCGTTCAACCTCATGCTTGCCGGAGAAGATTATGGCGATGGCAGGTCTCTCTCGGACGACGGCGACTCTCTGATGCTACAATTCAAGGAGAGGGGAGAAGAAGGAAGAAAAAAAGAAAAAAAAATACCAGAGGAGGTGAACCGGTGGAAGGAAAAGAGAAAGAAGAGAGAGAAAAAGGAAGTAAGAGATGGAAGAATAGGAGGAGAAAAAACCCTAAACAAATAGGAGTATTTTTGTAATTCATTTAGTTATTAAATCTGCATCAATATTTTTTGGGCAATTTATTTTCTTTATTATTAATTTGATTTATTAATTTTTACATTTTTACGAAAGTTATAAAAAATGTCACTTTTTCAAAATTAACTATTGTAAATGTCAAGTTTTAAAACTATTTGTAGTGTTAAATATTAAATTTATAATATAAATGATTTGTCTATTTCTTTGTTTAATATATAAATAATATATTTACCTTCTTGTTTTTAATATAAATCTACAAATAAATAAGTTGTTACATTGTAAATCTAACATTTACATTTATTAAAAATATTTTCAAAACCTTACATTTATTTTAAGGAGTTTCAAAAATCTAACTTTTTTTTCTTTCTCCTTAATTTTTATTCCTCTACAAGTGCGGACTATTTTCCTCATTCTCCCGTACGCAAAGGCCTCACTGCCCAATTCACGAGACCAACCTATAACGGCGTCGTTTTAGTAAAATATGGCCTATGACCCAAATAGGGGGTAGCAAGAAGCAAGCAAATGGCGTGTTCCAAGTTGCAACATCGATGGAGTCCGATTCGCAAAATTCTCAGAACACCGATTCCTTGTTCGTTTGGGACGAATCCTCTCAGCTTTTCTTCCATTCCAGGTTCTCTCTCTCTCTCTCTCTATATATATATATATCTATCTATATATATAATTATGGTATATGTATGTATGGGCTTTGGATTGTATGTTTATTTCTTCATGGATTTAATTGAATTGCAGTAGTGGATTTTATCACGACCCAAACGCCGGTTGGTACTACAGCAGCAGAGATGGTCTCTACTACAAATTCGAGAACGGAAATTACGTACTTCTTGATTCAATTCAGGTTTTGATTTATTTTCTCTCTTCAATTTTTTTTTTTCAGATTTTTCATTATTTTACATTGATTTTCTTTCTTACTTTTTTCAGAGTGATAAATCTGAAATGTCTCAGAGCGAAGTAGGTGTTAATGGGAATTCAATTGGGAATGAATTGTGTGAAAAACATGAAGACGACAGTGAGAATAATAGCTCGTTCTTACAACGGGATGAATCTGGGGCTGACCAATGCGAAGGAGTTGGTAGAGACGAACCAAATTCTGGTAAGAGCCTTTGCTATGTATAGAAGTGTTGTTCTTTTTTTTTTTTTTTGGTTATAGTTTTGGGTGGAACTTTCAATTTTATTATGCTGATCTTTGATGTTTTTGTAATTAGTGTTACAATCTAAAGTAAATTTTTATTTTTTTCTGAGTTTTGAATATTGGGTCAAGTTCGTCGTTGGAGTAACCAGGATTGTATATGTGATTTTTTGCTATTTGTTTCGTCTAATACGTGTTAGTGGGTAAGTGTTATTGTTTTTAGAAGACAACATGTAATTCTGTTGTAGTCTTACTAAGAAATCCAAGAGAAGAAAATTACAAGAACGGGTAATTTGGCATTTTCGTGCCTGGAGATTTAGGTTCCTCGACGTCGAAAGGCATAATACCTTATTTTCTTATTTAGATAGATATATATATCACTCAGTCGTTCTGTTGGGCGTTTCGAAGCGTTTTATTGGTCCTTTATTTGTCAGGAACTACGGGATGCAAAAGCAGTCCTTCACCTGAGAATCCCCCACCTCCATCAGAATGGTATGCAGAATGTGTGGTTGCTTATCCATATTGTTATCACCATTGTTGTGAAATTGATTTGCTAACTTTTGTCATTTACTGTTCTTAAGGTTAGAAGATACGCTTATTGATCTTTATTTGTCTGGCTACTCAAGCCAAGTAGTCCGCGATGGTGCTGATGAGACAACTTCCTCAAAAGAGGATGAGGGGGATAACTTTGAGTTGCAGGCCGATGGTTTGTCCTTCTTTCTGGTACATTGTTGGTTGAGTGTCCGTACGCAAGAACAGAATCTTAAATGGACTTGCTTGGTTGTCTGCAGGGGACAATGATGCATACGAGTTAGAAGAAGGCGAATGGATTCCAGAAGACCCTCAGGACATTACTCGGTTTAGTGAAAACATATCAGATGAAGGTATTGTTGTTTGGTATGTTGAAGATTTACTTTAATTAATCAATCTGTTTTAGTTTTTAGTCATGCATTAGCAATAACTGATGTGGCTTAACATGCAAGAATCTTGTTGACACAGGGGTTTCATGGGAAGAAGAGAACTGGAGAGCTCAATATGGTCAAGTCATTCGATCTTTGAAAGAGCCAATGCCAGAGATACCCGCTGTGGATTTGTGGGATTGGTCTATGGTTAAGGGGCCTAGAAAAGATGGAAAAGGTGAGGCCACGAAGCTTGTTGGGAGACTGATGAGGAAGTCCGCTAAGCTTCATCCCTCAATGCCTTCTGGTGGCGGTCTTCTAAAAACTGCTCCAATATGTGAAGTGCGTCACGATCTGGTACGAGTTAAATCAGGTTTGCATTTCCTCCTTTCATTTAACAAAGTATAAACTCTGCTTGATTTATGAAAGCTTTTTGTTTATTTGGTTATTTGGTTGTATACCCCGTGTGGTTACTGTATGGCAGCAGAAACAGTTGAAATCTGTGAGATCTCATACAAACTGCATGACTGCATCTGCATGTTTATATGTGGTTAAAACTTTTGTATTTGTATGGCTGATTTATTTTTTTGCGCTAGGGCAAATGTATAGATTGCGGAACCCTAGTGCAAGATTCTTAGCTTCCCTGTCAGCCTATGATTCTTCTAACCCAACCAAGGACTGGGGGTTTCCAGAATTATCATTGCACAAACAATCTCTTCCCCTCTCTAAATCCAGGGGAAAAGCTGACTCAAAAACTGCATGTGGAGACTTAGCTGGCAATGATCTGCCTCCATCGGAATATCAACCCCCTTCATTTGAACAGGTGAATTTGATCGTTAACTAACATAATTCCTGGCTGAACTTTACCCGTTCTTGTCATACTTTTCTGGCTTAACATTTCATGCATCTATCACAAAGTTAACAAGTACAAGTCAGAAGTAGTTGCCTTTGTAATTAAAGCAATATTCTATTTTGTGCTTGGAAATTCATCTATTAGTTTCTGTTCCTTTTTTGCTGAAATTCCTTTGTCCAAATGCCAGAGTAGAAGCCATTCATACAGGGACAGAGCTGCTGAGAGGAGAGCCCTGCATGGTGGTTTTGGTGTTGCTCCGGGACAAAAGAATTCTATGGTCGGCCATAGCGACTTTCTGTCGTCACCTCCTTCAGCCTCCACAGAGGAAGCTGCAGCCGAGGCTTTGAACATTTCATTTGGAGCTGGTAGTTATGCCCAAAAAATCCTAAAACGCATGGGCTGGAAGGAGGTAAATCCCATTAAGCTCTGAGATTTCCAGAAATTTTGTTCATAAGATAACTGAAATCAGTCATCCATTGCATCCCTTAAAAGATTGTTGGGTTAACTTGAACAGTTGAAAATAAAATACTTCTTAACTCGATTCAGTATGGCTTTTCTGAAGCAGTTTGGATACTTTTTACCTTTTTTTTTTTTTTTTTTTTTTGGCTTCTTTGTTTTGCTTATAGCCATCGAATCTCACCCCGTTTCTCTGCCTCCCCTTTATGATGCGGCCAGGGTGAAGCACTGGGCAAGACTACAAAAGGCTTGATCGAGCCGATTCAAGCGGAAGGAAACATTGGCAATGCTGGATTGGGTTGGCCTAGGGGAAGATCAAAACACTGATGATATAACTGGCACAGTCAGCATATACATGACCTTTTCTTCGTTCTATTTATTTTCTTCTTTCTCCCGAGCTTTTGTGATTGATTACATGATGTGCTGCTCCTCAGAATGTATGCAAGGGTAACCAGAACGTATCATGTATAAGAAAGAGCCTAAAGTTTTGCCCTTTTCTCCTTTTTTTTTTCCCCTGAGCAAAATAGTACGACTTTCTCATTCGCCACCAACAAAAAAAAAAACAAAACAAAACAAAACAAAAAAACAAACACCTTACATTTGATGTTTTCATAAGAATTACTTTTTATCCGTTTTGTTAGATTAATATTTTAAAATTTGATCTGTAAATGTTCTCATTAAAAATTTATGGAAATAAAACATTTCCGATCATAAATCAACCATCCTATCAAAAGGGAAAATCGACACCTCACACCATAAAAATTGTCCTTTTTAATAATAGTGCTTTCCTTAAATTTGTTAGGCCTATTAATTGATAAGCCTTTGATGAGGCACTTACATACATCATGCTAGTACAAGGAACCATTAAAGCACCTGCTAATGAGCCATCCTACCTTGTAGGACTTCCTCAATTTCAAATATTTGTTAAAAAGTACAACAAAAAATTTAACAAATGTTTAATGTACAAATAACAAGGAGACAGAGAATAATATTCTACAAAATTTTTTCTAAGTCTACTTATTTCACTTATCAGCTTCGCAAGACGTCATTTCAGTTTTAATTTTTTTATCAGAAGATGGTGAATCACCATTCTCCTCTATTGAACTTCTCTGCTGCAGCTCTTGCTTCAGCCTTTGGATCTCCTGGTCCTTCTCTTCTAGCTTCTTTTGCATCATAAGTACCTGTGTAAAAGATTCTTTTAGTATCATGTAAAAGGCATAATTTTCATATCTGATACGCATGTTTTGGAATCAAGGAATTATCCGTGTAAATGAAGCCAAATCGCATATCAAACCATGATCAAAGAATAAACTAATTACGTCAAAACCGGCCAAAATGATCCTCAACTAGACAACAGCGACGTTGTTCCGAATGCATAGTAGCTGAGCTAGTGGGACATAACCACAAATGTATAGGAGATGAAGTAAATTATTTGGGAAATTGTGTTGGTGCTGTATTTGAAAAGAGTTAAACGACTTGTTGATTGTTGTAGCTGATTTAGTTGGCAATCGTTTCTTTAGTAATGCTACTTCTAATTTAATTTTTCATCTGGTATTTGCTGCTGTCGTTTTGGTTGTATCAGAGCACATGGACTCTGTTTTGTTATTCTTAGGTTTTTGACTGCATAAGTGTAATTTGGAGCTCGCAAAGCTTGTTAATGGAACTATACTGAATTGGTTCATAGTAAACAAATTTCTTTTCGTTTTCTAACCTCCGTTCTCTATTTTACTGACTTCCAAGTCGATATTAAAAGAAAATTAATAAATGGATGGAAAAAAAAGGTAAAGAAATAATTACCATTTCATTTGATCTTTCCACATCATTTGTTAGCCCGTCCATCTGTTTGAGCAGTCCTGTAAAATAAACCAAAAAAAGGGATTACTAAGTCATAAACGTCACTACGTTTAAAAGACGCACAATATCAGTCAAACGATGGAATGACTCTACGTTTATTTGAGCAACCATAATTATTAAAAATATTATACAATGGGATTCAACATGGAGGGAGTTTCGAATCTTCTACAAGGACTTGAGCTCGACATACTACTCACCTTCAAATTGATTTCTAACTTCTGCATTCTGGGACTTTTGCAAAGCAAGCTTCATAGCTAAATCATGCATCTGCAAAACAATAACAAAATTCAAATTAATTTGATGATCCGTCTTAAGTAACACCAGACGATTAAGAGAGTGCCAAACTGCTTCAAGAATAGAGAAAGAAGATTTGTTCACTATCATGGACTGGTTTATGCCCTTGCAATTTTCCATATTATTGTTCTCAATATTGGAACCCCAACCTCAGAAACAAACTCATTTATTTATGCAGGCATGCAAATACGCAGAAAACTTTCCATCAACTTGGGGGTGGAGGCAGGGACAAAATTCAAAAATTGGGAAAATAGAGGCTTAAAGTTGATAAAGAACACCAATAATGTAGAAAATATGGCAGAAGCAGTGGTAGCACCTTTCCCTCAGCAGCTTGATTTCCAATCTCCTCATTTTCCTCTTGCAAGGTTCTACATTTAGCCATCAGCATCTTCCCCATCTTGCTTTGGGGAGTAAATTGGACTGCAGCAATATTATCCTGCAACTCTTTCACTTTCTTATCCTTCTCCTCAACCAAATTCTGACATCCATGCACCACAAAAAGTGTTCAGACTTACTTAAAAGCAGAATAAGAGCATATATAACATTTTAGGTATCACCAAGTAATCTTATGAATATTGTGAGCACCTAGCACACCTTTAAACGTGTAAACTCTTCATGGATTGCTGGATCTAGTAACAACCTCCTTGCCTGTAAGAATTAACCACCAAAGAATATTTAATTCACTAGCAAAGTAACAATAAAGGTAATTGCAAAAGCTAAAATAGAAAGAATAAAGAAGGAACCAAAACGATATAAAGATCCGTGGAACCAATAATGTGAGACCGGAAACATTGTCTTGATAGCAAAAGAAGAAGGGACAAAATGTCCTGCCTCCTTTGGCAGCTAGGAACTTATGATACTTTCATTATTAGGAGACCAAATATATCAATAACGAACCTCTTAAACAAAAAAGTAAAAGATATAAAATCTAAAGAATACAGTGTTTAAGCCAATGAATACACTATTAAAGTATGCCTCGGTAAAATAATCTATTTAGACAAAACTAAAGCATTAGGAATCACCTGCATTGACGGTGGCTTCAGTTGTACTCTCAACTCTCGAACAGAACTCTGATTAGTCAACAATGAACTTGGTGTCATACAAAAAATGATATAATTCAAGCAAGACTGCAAGAAAGAAGTAAAAAAATCAGCTGCTTAAAACCCTCCTAAATAGTATTCCAGATTGTCAAGTAACGGAGTGAAGATAGCAAGCCTTTGGTAGAAAAAATTTAGTGGTAGAAGAGTGTCCTCATATTACAGCATGCATAGGTTCTCAGTATTATTTTTTCCTTCTCACTCTCAGCATTTACGGATGCATGTGTGTTTACCATTTAAAAATAATAATAATAATAGTAATAATAACCGTGTCCTTAAGGTGAAAGTTTCCTCTCCAATATCATTTGTCTCAATGTTTCTGTGAATAAAAGTTTCTAACCATTGAATATGCACACACAATCTGACAAACACACTCTAAACAGATTCAGTATTATCACATGCACACAGCAACATCTACAAGGAAAAGACAAGCAAAGAGCTCTCACCTTCAGCTCTGCTATCTCCTGCTCTCGTTTTGCAAATGTCACTATGAAAGCAGCTTCCTTTTTTTTTGCTTTTTCTAACTAAAAAAGAGGGAACAACATATTATAATCATGCATTAAAATGTGAATTTGCATATGTATCTAAAAAAATAGAAGAAAATAATAATAAACGCAAGGAATAATCAAGATTAAACCTGTTCTCGCAACAACTCCTCAGAGCTCTTCAGGCTCTGAAGGTAATTCTTCACTAGTTTAGGTTCTGCAAAACAAAAGCTAAAATCAACATTTCCGGATTCAACAAAGGCTAATTGTGGTAGAGCAAATACATGAAGTACGCAATAGCATGGCATAAAGATACAAGAAAACCCCAAAAATCTAAGATGAAGCTGACCAGGGGTAGTCCCCATAGGTATGAAGGACTCATTCTGAAATGCAGAATGCCACTTTTGAATCTCAGATTTTGCAGCTTCAAGTTCCCTCTGAAGAAAATTTTGTCATAAATTAATAAATCATAACTGCACAGGCCAATGGAATTTGCAACCAAATAATATTACAGAATTGAACATGTACTTGATATGTTGCAAGGGTATCTTTACAGTTTTGAAGACTGCAAAAGAAGATCAAAGAACAGATATAAAAACAGTAGATCTAGTGAAGTTAAAAGGCAACTTATCTAATCAGTATCACTGCAAATCACTTAAACATTAGGCCTTTTATAACTTACAATACCTTTCACGAAGAGACAATATCATTCCTGTTGCTACCCCAGGAGCAGTTTCTTCGACTTTTGAGTTAGCCTGTGTGTAATAAACAGTAATTTTCTTTTTCAACAAATGCTAACCAGAACCATGAGATTAAAGGTAATAATAATAAAAATATATACATATTAAAGGTAATAATAATAAAAATATATACATATATATGTATATATCATAGAACGTCAGGACATGTAAACTGTCATAAGTCCTCATTCAAACTTTTCCACTTAAAAAAATAAAATAAAATTCCTCATCTAAACTTCCAACCATCTTCTACTATCACTGAATTGGCATTTTACGACGTCATTAACACAACAATCAAAGCTTCTTTCTTCCACTTCTCAAATAAAACCAGACCGAAATCCATGAACGAATTTCAAATAAAATGACTCAATTTCATGCCTATTTATATCAGCATTGTTGTGAATAAAGAAAAACAAAAAGACTCTAGCTTTGATATTGTTTTCGACTTTCAAACCAATGCTAAAGAAGCTCAAGACAAATTTGACTTAATATATAAAAATTCAAAGAAATTCTCGCAAATAACTATCTTCAATACCTTCTTCAAGCCAAAAAAATCGTCTTCATCGTCCTCTAGGTCCCCAAATCCTCTCTTATTCCCTGAATTCTCAAAGCAAAATGGACAAAAATCAAACAACATCACCAAAAATCAGCCAAAAAAAATGTACATTACGAACCGAAATTTGAATCCGAGGAAAGAGAAAATAACCTGAGCGCCTAGCACTGTGAGCTCCAGGAAAATCGCCTCCGAAATCATCGTCCTGGATTTTCAGAAGCACGAACTCAGAAATCGCGGAAAACAAAACCCTAGAGTTTTAGACTTGATTGTATAAAGTAAAGTCCAGTAGAAGACGGATTTGGGGAGACTTACGTCGTTGATATGGTTGTGGGAAGCCATCGAATATCTTCTGAAAATCCTTCGAGTATTTACTTCTACAGAAATCGGAAATGGACGGATACCGGTTAGGGCTCAAAGGGGTTCAGACGAACGACAGCAAGAAGAAGTGGAGGGAGTGTGGGTATCAGGTGCATGCAGTTCCACGCTGTAGTTTTGTTATTTTGGGCCTGAGATCTTAGCCCATTGAAGATGTTTCTACCCAAAACATGTTGAAACCCATTTCTGTTGGCCCAGTTATGATGTGTAGAGGCCTAGAATGAAACTGGGAAGCAAGCAAATAACATAAATTGAAATTTTTAAAACTTATTTTTTTTATAAATATTACGTATATTTATTTGTGATTATAACTTTTTTAAATGTGACATAAATTAGCACAACTTTTAAAATTGTGGCATAGTTTGTAATTTTCTCAATTAGAAAAAATTATGACCAATCTATCATTGTAAAATCTTTAAAAAATGAAAATATACTCAATTCTTTCTCCTCTATATCATTGAGGATTTTTCATAAATGTAATCTTTTAAGATTTACTTTTTATAAATACTAGTGACATGACGTGACATGTAATATAAATGATAGCGTGACGTAAATAAACACAACTTCTACATTGCACAACATGGTGTGGTTCCACAGTGTAATTTGAGATATCTATTCTCACTACTACTTTATTGAAAAATAGATTGACTTTGCCATTTGCAAAAATACTTTGACACTATCCCTATGTTTGGTAGGATGGATAGAAAAAAGAAAGAAAGGAGAAATAAAATACTGGGTGAAGGAAGTAAAATGGTAAAACGATGATTTTCTCTTATGTTGTTTGGTTGAAGAGAAAGAAATGTTAAGAGAAAACGTCAATTTTAGTACATTTTACAATAATATCCAAATACGAATAAAAATATGATGAATAGATGAGGTTAAAATAGTTATTTTACATCTCATTTGCTTGTCAAACTTTTTCCCTCCTCTTTTCTTTCCAAAGTTGGGACGACTAAAAACTGATAGGCCCATGGATTTTTATTTTCCTTCCTTCCTCGTTTCCTCTCTACCAAACAACCTGAAATTCTAATTTCCTCTATAAAATCCTTCCTCTAATTTTTTTCCTCTCTCTTTTCCACCCTACCAAACACAGGCTATATGTTACTCACAAGAATTAAAACAAAAGTAAAATTATAAAAAAAAAAAAAATAAGTAGCTTGTGGCATTTTTTCAAAGAGGTTTTTTTTATGTGTCATATTTTAATCCACAATCTAAAACAGTCACGTATTTGTAAAGTTCCTCTATAGTTTTGTTATTGTGGGCTTGAGATCTTAGCTCATTAAGGAGGTTTGAGACAATAAAAGCTTTAAGCCATATTGAAAAAAAAATTAACATTAATAGGTCAAATTTTTGAAAACTTTAATTAATAGACCATTTAAGTTTAAGCATAGATTTTCCGTTAAATAAAATACCAAAAACACATTTGGAATAAAAATTTAGAACGAATGCATCCTTTCTCTCTTTGGTGTGCGTTGTTGTCATTGTGACCCCAAGATGGCGGCACAGTCGACAAGCCGACAACACCAAGATCGCTCACCGATCTCTACACCATTTGGTTGGTGACATCAACGGCCTTGGTTTGGAGATCCCGATCTAAATAGCTGTAGTTAGGCAACATTGGACAGAAAAATAGAGGAAAACAACTACGTATTTTGCTGATGATTTAGTGCTTTAATATTTGGAACTTCCCTAACTTCCTCATTCTTGTGGTTTTGAAATCTATCATCTAGGGGGGTGGGAACGTGGAGTCAACAAAGAGGAAGAAAGAGAAAGGAGAAAGAGAAATAAATCAGAATTAAACCTCAAGGGTAAAATTGAAAAATAAATTATTAAAAGATAAAAATATCTATAATTTACCACACCTTGTTAAGTAGGTTATTTACTTCCACAAGTTTGAAATTTTGGTATATTCATTGCAATTTTCAAGGAGGTTTCTACCTAAATGCGTCCAAGCCCATTTATGTTAGCCCAGTAAGACTGTGGTAGAGGCCGAGATTGAAATTTGGGGCCTTAACCCAGTGAGGTTTTCAGGAGTTAACGAGACAATTGATCAAATTACGTTTATTGAATTAAAATATAACTCTAATTTATAAAAATTTTACAAATGTTTCATAATGATATCATTAAAATTATTTATATGTAATTATATAGTGTAATATGTAATATCATTAAGATAATTACTATATCATTAAAGACATTTTTAAGATATTGTAAATATTATGTTAGATTTTAATTTCATAACAATAATTTAGACACATATTGTAATTTTTTCGGGTTTTCAGTTCTCTTTCCAATCTATCCTTTGTGTGCCTTGAGATGCAGGATTAAAGAGATTGAATTACAAGTTTTTATCTCGACATTGATGCATCCGTTTTAAAATCATGCTATATGGAAAAATTTTTATATTAGAGTTAAAATTTAGTAAAATTTTCAGAATATTATAACAGCTAAAATTACATAGTAATCTTTATGATGAATAATGATGTTATATTTTGAACTATATCATTATAGAATAAATAATCTAATGATATTAAAGTTTTCTAATATTCTAAAAATTTTACTATTTTTCGCCTTCATCACCGAAATTTTGCTATTTGTGTAAAAAGCCCTTAAATAATTGCATTGGAATCTTCAATCTTGCCCCTCCTTTTTTTTTTTTTTTATTTGAGACATTAATATATTAAAGCCATTGACCTTATTTTACTCTCCTTTGTGTTTTGGACAAATTATGTAAATTTTAAAAACAAGCATTTTCATCAACGTTTTCTACTGATTGTTGACAGCTTTTTTTTTTTTTTTTAAAAAAAAAGAGCATTATGTGGGTTCATTTTTTGTTGTGCGCAGGTACTTCCATTTTTGGGCTTTTAGCTCTCATCTTTCTGCATGATCGTTTATTTGTCTGTACTAGTGGTGGTATTGATCTCTATAAAAGATTATGTTGTTTATCGAATGAAATCCTCTTTAAAAAAAAAAAGAAAAAAAAAAAGAAAAAGCAGTTTCATGAATTATAATAAGAAATGGTTATACTATTTTGTAATTATTATTCAACGACCACTAGTACTAGAAATATTTTTAGAACTCTCACATTTTCTCTCTTGCTACCTCCGGCATTTTTTGCCTTTACAATCCAATATTGACTTTAATCTCTTATTGCTTTTCCCTATAAATAAACTAGACTGCTATCAAAATTAAAAATTAAAAATAAAAAATAAAAAAAGGGGAAATAATGATAACCAAATTCGCCATACCTATTTCCTAATTGAACATAGATTTGCATGTCTACAATTTTCTCATGTAGAATGTGATGTCTATCCATGAAATATCATTAGCCCCCTTTTTTTTTTTTTTTTGTTTTGTTCTGCTAATAATTCGAAGGAAAATCCCTCGTGTTTGAAATTCATGATTTGTTGGAGAAAATAAAAGAAATTACAAAAAAAAAAAACACATAAATGGATTAATCTTGAGTTTCTTAAGATGCATTTCAAACTAACCAACCAAAATAATCATCACCAAGCTATAATTTTTTTTTTCTATTGTTTTGATGTCTTTGGCCTAGTATAATCCTCAATAGTTAATGGTATGATTCACTCGCTAGGAATGGCAAACACACATTATGATGTCATTTGAATTTTTCATTCCATAAAATTGTGTTTTTTTTTTTTTCAATTAATTTCAATTATAAGTTCCAGAAATATGTAGTTGGTGATTTCTTGTATTTGCAAGTTGGATACGATGATGTGTGTCAACGCTTAAAAAAAAAAAAAAAAAAGTCTCGTGCTACTCGAGCATATTATATCTTCTATGAGCTGCCCAAAAGTACTTTTTTTTTTTAAATCATTTTGGTGCACATGATAACTAAAAACAAAAAACATGTTAAGTTTATTTATTTATTTATTTTTTAAAAAGAGATATTTAGTTTTGTTTTATGTATAGTGCAATATAATAGTAATATAAAAATATTCTGTCCATGCAAGCATATAATTCTTTTGTCATGACTTTGATATCTGGTAGTCTCTTTTTGTATTTATCTATCTAAGGTAACATCTCGAATATTTTTCATCATTTCCTCTCGTTATAAAAATTTGTAACGAAGCTTTCATGTATTTTAAACATGTCGTTGAGTATTTGTCTAGTGTTAAAAAGTGAACTAACCATTTTTCCTAAGAATGGCAAACACATTAATTTGTCGTTGTGATTTGGTTACATTTTTCGGATTAATTTCCAAAAAACACTAAGGAATAAATTATTACGAATATAGGATAGTTTTTTTTTATTACTTTCTTGCATGTCCTATACTACTTTATCATCATACGATGATAACAATACAAATATAGCATAGTAATTACTAATAAAGCAACTCCATTTTGTCTGATATATATAATATTAAAAAAATATTTGAAGAACTGTTAATAGAACCAATCTTGTAATTGATGAACCGAGCCGTTTGTTTGTTTGAGATGTTTGGCCTCCAATTTTACAATAAAATGCATAAGATAGTTTTGTAATTACTTTCTTACATGTCCTATATTACTTTATGATCATGCAATGATAACAATACAAATATAGCATAGTAATTTTGTCTGATATATATAATATTTAAAAAAAAATATTCAGAGAACATGTTGATAGAACCAATCTTGTAATTGATGAACCAAGCCGTTTGTTTGAGACGGTTGGTCTCTAATTTTATTATAGAATTTCGACTTACTAAGAACTTAAACTTTCATCTTAAGAGACCAACCTACTAAGTAGAATGACCCAATATTTTTATTAAATTGATGTTTATCTTTGCATTATAGGATGTGATACTCATGATTTTTTTACCCTTTATATATACTATGTAGATGGTGCATTTTTGGACTGGGCTTTTTTAATTTTTGGCTGCATCTTTAACGGTTAATGTCGGAAATAATGTAAAGTGGGATTAGTTTTAAATAGTAGTGTGTAATCGGTAGCTACATATCCCAAAATTATACCACCATATATAGCGCTTTTAAATATTGAGAAAATTATGTTATGCTACATTTTTAAAAGTTGTGTTTATTCATGTTAAAAAAAGTTATATCACACTATCATTTATATTATATGTGAAGTTATATCACAATTAAATATATGAGACATTTATTAAAAGTAAATATTAAAAGATTGTATTTATGAAAATTTCATAAATATTAATGACGTTTGTTTGAAAATAAAAGGCGATTCTAGTTGTGAATCGTTGGTGGGTACAAATGCAATTCGCGAAATGACAACTTTTTGTTGATAGTAATCATCGTTATGACCACTGGTAATATCGTTTGTCCAAAGCATAAGAACATCTTTGAACTCAATTTTTGGGTTCATTCTACCAAGAATAAATCTGTTCTTCGTCCACCAAAACATCCTTTGTCTATCGGCCAGCATTATGTTAGCAAATAGTATAAAAATTCAAGAAATGTAAGAAGATTAAGTTTTTATATTATTTTATGATCTTTAAAAATTTGATTATGCTACTTTGCATAATGGGATATGCACTTTTTTATACCTTGTGTTTTATATTTATGCAAAAACTATACTTTTGATTTTTGAATTCATCAAATGTCTACCTTTGTATTATACCCTATCTAGGTCAATAATTGATTTTAATTTTTAAAATAATCAAATTATTCTTAAAAAATAATAAAAAAAACTTTCAATAGTTAAAAAAAAAAGCAAAAAAATTGAAAAACTCATTTTGAGGGTATTTTTGAGCATTTAAAAATTAAAACCATAAGTTTTAAGTTTTATTTTATTTTTCTATTTGAGGGTATTTTTGAGCATTTAAAAATCAAAACCATAAGTTTTAAGTTTTATTTTATTTTTCTATTTGAGGGTATTTCGGATATTTTAAGATAAAAATCAAAGATTGAACATAAAGAGGTATAATTTTGTATACTAAATCTAATTTAAAAGTATACATTCGAAATCGAAAACCAAAAGTATAGTTTTTAAATAAACATTAAACAAAGGTATAAAAAAGTAGCCCTTAATTTATTTAAACATTGCTATACCATGTTGGAAATAAAAGCTGAACCATAAATAATCAAGGGTGATAAGAAAAATTGCAGTGAAACTCTGATAAATCAATACACGATAAATTAATAATCGTGATAAAGTAATAATTTTTTTTGTCAGTCCTGACTTAAGCTAATGGGATAAATTATTAAATTCGATAAAATTTATAAGATAACACATGATGATAAAACCCTTAAAGGTTTCTAGTCAATGACTTATTAATATTAAATACATATCACATGGACGAGGATACCTTGGAATATAAGTTGAATGTTGTTTGTTTTTTGAAGTATGTATACAATTATGATTTTATTAGGTTAAATAAGTAAACTGAATCTTAGTTATTTAAATAAGTATATTAAATTGCTAGTATGATCAAATAAAAAATTAGAAAATAAAACATATTGATAAATTAATAAATTATTAATTAATTGATAAATTATTAGTTAATTGATTAATTTATCAATTAATTAATACTTCGCTTATTAATAGATTATTTGGTCACAAAACTATTAATTTATAAGAGTTTTACTGTTCCATAACCATAAAACACAACACAAGAGTGTACAAACTAAGAAATAAATGCTTTAATATAATTTTGGTAAAGCTTTTTAGGGAAAAGAACTCAAGTCAAAAGTACCAAATGTTGTTAAATAATCTATCGTGCAGTGGTTTAGAAAAGAAAAAAAAAATTTGTAATTTCTACTTTGTAATTCCTTTTCTTAGTGTTATCTTAGAAATTTAACATTTATTTTCTTAACATCCACCTTAGAGGTTTTCTTTTTCCTTCATTTTCTTTTTTTATTCTCACCTTATTCTATTCCACCAAAGATGGAGTCTTTTCTAGAGGATCTATCTCTCCTTAGTATTTTATTTTCTTTATTTTCATCTATTTTATTTTTATATGTATATCCATTTATATCTTATTATTGAAAAAATAGTACGCAGGTGAATTTTAAAATTTTTTATACTAGAGTATTTTTTAAAACACAAGTTTAACACACTATATACATAAATTAATTGGATCTTACAAACCTTGTGAGTGCCGAAAGGCTCCGAAATCCGTGAAGAGAAGTAACGTTCTAGAAGAGCTTCAACCAACTAGTCTTCTTTGCTATTCTTTATCTACAACTAGAGTGCGTGTGGACGTACGTCGTTCAACCTTTCCCAGTGACTCTCCTTCTAACCAATTGAGAAAACCCAAAGCTATGGTTCATCATGTGTGAACAATAGCTCTCAGGGAATTATAGAGTCTCACCAGCAGAGTCTTACTTTTAATCTCTCAATTGATCTAAATATTAATGACTCTCACTCCCCTTATATAGAGGTTGAGCCTAGGAGTCAGTCTTTATCAGATAAGGCCTCAAAAATTTGAATCAGAATCAAACCAAGATCAATATCTGATAAAATCCACGTAAAACATGTGATCCTTTTATCACATAGTCGGCAAGCCGAACTGGTAGATTGGCCTACCGAACCTACTCCATTGGCAGACCAAACTTAAAGATCAGCCTGTCGAACTTTCAATAAATGATCCCTACAATCTTTATTTTTCACCCGAGATTCTTAGGATGGAGCCTTAGTTTTAATTCAAATAACCCAATAGGGAAGTTATCTGATTAAAACAGTCACATCTAGATATCTCTAGGAAAATAAATATTCCCGGTAATTCAACAAGTTTATCTTGAATCAATTTATTTAAAAATTAATCCAATCGATAAATAGACATGAATTATCTAATCCCAATAATTCAACAAGTTTATCTTAAATTAATTTTCACAAAATTAATTCAACCAATAAACAAACATGAATTATCTGATCCTATCGAATTTTCAGCCAATCTAATAATTTGATACAAGTCACCAATTATAGGAAAAACACGCCGTATCATTACAAGAATTTTATGAGCTAACAAAGGGGATCTGACGGACCTATATAGTTCAAGCTCCATAATTATGAAACCCAATATCCTGGATGTACATTTCATAATTATCAGCTCTAACGCTACTCCACTTAAAGTTTAGAGCTACACTTTTGAACTATATAGAATTACAAAGCCCGTGTAGCTAAGTCTCTATGACATATCATAATGTATTGTATCTCCATAGGATTATCCATAATCAGTGTAAGAACAAGTTCTATCTTACCTTCTTGACTATTTTTATCTTACATTTCATTATCTCACCATCAGAAAACTTACCATCCACAGACGGTATACCGTTCGATTATACCTATGTATCCAAATGGTTAAGCGCTCCAGTTTTTCAATTACAGGATAACGCATATAAAAGGATATCAACTACTCCTAAAGAAGAGCTATGGAATCCATATCTATGAATACAAGTCTACACTATCAAGAGTTGTGCCTCCAACGTATTGGCATATGTACCACTATAAAATGCAGATGTCACCTTTCGTGCATCAAAAGATATAAGTCAAGATAGCAGGCCTACTATTCATCTCAGGATTAAGAAACAATATATACGATTGTCTAAAGTGAATCGAAGACAGACTTATTAAACTAAATCAATTCACTTAATGTCCCGATCCAACACGTCGTTACTTATGACAATGCGCCAATATTTCTATTCGCGAAGTCCACCTCCGATGATCAAGAAAACTATCTCATGTTAGGGATATAGACAACAAAACAATGTTTGTATGAACAAAGCATCCAACTTTATTCCCTCGATTGTGGATTTTATAATTTAAACCATCACCTTAAGAATCATGTATTTCACATAATTTGTCTATCATATGCCCAATGCTTAAAGGTTTATACTGACAGTCTCAAACTTTTGTTTGCTTAACATACATTCAATAAATATAAACATAAAAAAGATAAAATTTGGTATATAAATAATAAATAAATTCTTTATTGATAAAAATGTCCAAAAAAAATATTATATTTTTACTCCTTAGAGCATACATGTCTAACACTCATCTATATAGTGGTGATAGGTTTGATCCATACATATATCTATCCAGTTGTGGCTTTCTATTTAGGTTTTCATTTTTGTGTGTTTTTCTTCACTCTCTTATTAGATCTGTAGTTTTCAAGCGTTTGAAGATTTATTAATCAGAAGAACATACACTAGAGGCATAGGCATTTTGAAAGAGCCAAATATTTATTTATTTTTCTAGGGAGCTCAAACTTGGCTCCCTTACGCCAATCAAAAAGAGCAAAAAAAAAACAGTGTTAGCAGCACTCTCTTTTTCACTCTTTTTACACTTTTTGCATTTATTGTTTGACTTTTAAATGATAATTTATCATGTTAATAGATTCCATATATTAGACTCTGAATAGCGAGAGCATAAAAGAAAGTGAGAAAAAGAATGTTGTTAACGTTCTTCAAAAAAAAAGGAAGAAGGAGCAAAATAGCATATTTAGGTTAAAACTTAGTAAATAATGTCATATAGTTTCAAATGTGTAGTAAATAGTATATCATGAGAAATTAAATAATATCTCATGAGAAATTAAGAATAAAAACCCAAAAATATCCCTGCCTCTTTCTCTTCTATATCTCCTACTTTCCTCCCTTGTTGGCACCATCAACGATCGAAAAATATAGTATTACTCTGGTAATACTGTATTACTGTACAAATACAAAAGTTTCCTAACTTCGCCAGATCCCAAGCAGTTGAAAAATACAATATTGCCAGAATATAGTATTACTCTGGCAATACTGTATTACTGTATAAATACAAAAAATTCACCAATGATTTCGTCGGACTGTTGACTGTTAGGAAATACAATATTACTCTGGTTATATTGTATTACCATAAAAATACAAAAATTCAAAGATGACTTTGACAAACGGCCAATGGCCAGGAAATGCAGTATTATCAGAGTAATACTGCATTACAATGTCAATACTAACACCAGTGACATCTCCGGCTACCGTTGCTACCACCAAAGACACATAAACATCACCAAAGAAAAAACCTAATCACAAAAACAAACAAAACAAAACAAAAAGATCTACAAAACTATAACGAGACAAAAAAAATAAAAAGCAAAATGTTTTCGCTTCTTTTTTTTTAAAATAAAAAACCAAAACAAAAAAGTATAGAAACAAATGAAATTAATAACTTAGATAATTTCTTAGATCAAGCACAAAAAATGAAAATCTCAAATATAAAAACGCACGGTTAGCCTAGATGATCAACAAATCCAGACATGGCCGTAATCCTTTCTGGTGCATTCCTTCACGACTAGCCAAGAACCCAGCCATCGATGGAAAAGCTCCACGTCGATCCTCTCTAGCGCGGTCCTTGGGACATTTTCGATGTAATAGATCGACGATCTTCTTGTTACAATAGATCGAGAAAGCTGGGTGTTGTGGTTACAAGGAAAAGATGAGGAGCTCGATCTTCGTCAACGAGATGGTGAGTGGCAAATGGCAATCTGGCTTTGCACACAGGTGGTTGCAATCTGGCTTTGCGGATACCAATAGTCACGATTTCCATGATGCTTTGAATTTTTATTTTTGTTGGCGACGACACAAACATTGGAGAAAATCTTAAGTCCATCTTCTTTGGTGAAGATCTTTGCCATCCTCATATCATGTCTGGCTCCACCGACGCTCGAGGTTAGCCATCTGACGAGATGGTGAGGACAATCATCTTGATCTGGTGACGCCGGTGCTCAAGGTCGGTGAAATGACGGAGCTCAATGCCGTCCATCAACTTGGAGCAGAAGACTGATGAAGAAAGAGAGTGGCGAGAGATAGTGGAGAAACATAAGAGACAGAGATAAAAAAAAAAAAAAAAAAGGAAGAAAGAGTATAACCTGGTTTTGAAAATAAATCTAAAATTGAACAAGTGTTTTAGAAATATGGATATTTTGAGGTTTTTGCTAGCTCAAAAATCTCGTTCATTTCAAACTTGTTATGTTTTGGACTTTTTTAAAGCATATGACATTATTTACAAATAAGTTAATAAAATCTACTATTTCATGCAATTTCTCAATAAAAGAAAAAAGCAAAAAAAAACTCTCTTCTCTCCTTTGTCAAATTAATGATTTAAATGATTCATTTTTAATGAATTATTTGTTACACCCATCTTGCTATTTTAACGTCTACAATTCTTATGCTTATTTTAGTTGAATGACAAATTTACTTTATCAAAAAAAAAAATCGTCTTATCGCAATTAAGCTCGAGAAATATATACTCGATGATCTCTTTAGAGCCATGGTGGTTAGGATGATGTATGTGCACAGGTTTATGTCGAATCTCGTGTTGCTCGAGCATATTCAGGGAGGCATATTTCCTGTAGTTCCATATACAAGCTTTTCTAGTGTTAGAGGCATAAATATCATAATAATATGACGAATATACTGTCTTATACTCATGTAGGCACCTCGGCCAAATCAGTAGGGATAACTAAAAATGTGGTCATATTCTTGTTTGAAAGTATACACATGGTCATATTTTTGTTTGTAAGGAAAATACTATTTACTTTCAAACAAGAATGTGGTTATGTTTATAATTATCCCTATTGATTTGGCCGAGATATCTACATGAATATAATAACCTAAAAATAGTATATTGGGTAGTTTATTATCCACAAATTTGTTGGACGTTTTGTACCTTTTTTATTTTTTCTTAGGAGAATTGGACTTTTGATACTTGAATATTATTATTATTCGGTGTATTCCTTCTTTTTTTTTTTAATTTTCAAATAGCATCGTAGTTGTATATACCTCCACGTTCTCATGCTAACATGTAACACCCCGAAGTTAATTAAATGGTATTAGAATGATAAATGGTGGATTAGTGTGCCTTAATGAGCATTTTAAATTTAATTTGGATGTTTTGTGGAAATTTAATAACCTTGTATAATTTTACTCTTTTAATGATTATTAGTTACCCTAAATTGTTTTTAATTGTTAATTTAAATTTTTACAAAGTAATTTGATTTGAAAAAAAAAATAGTGTGTTGTTGCACATAGTTTTGTGCAACCCCTTTCTCTATTTTCCTCTATTTATTTCATTTTCTCCCTCTTTCCTCCCATTTCTCTCGCTCACCTCTCTCTCTCTCCTCTCTCTCTCTCGTTTCTCTCGGGTTCCCTCACTCTCTCTCTCAATCTCTCAAAATTTTTGAAGAACAAATCACGTTTTCAAGCTTCGGGCTAGGAGATCGAAGGCTCGGGAACAAGATTCAACAACAAAAACAACGTTTTCAAGCTTTGATTCGAGGTTAGATTTTAAAACTCAAAGTTTTTCTATTTTTCAAGATCTTCTTGTATTTTGAAATTTTAGAGTTTCTAAGCCTAGAAAAGTTTCAATCTAAGTTAGATGGACTTAGATTAGCTAGAATGTAAACTTCATTTCATCAAAAACGGATTAGAATCAAGATTTTTTATTTTTCCTCTATTTTCTCTATTTTTGGATTTTTGTAAAAATCTTGTTTAAAACTTGTTTTAATTCA
>CAMOHE010051629.1:22756-47189 GCA_946598075.1 Artocarpus hirsutus
TATCTACATGAATATAATAACCTAAAAATAGTATATTGGGTAGTTTATAATCCATAAATTTGTTGGACTTTTTGGACCTTTTTGATTTTTTCTTAGGAGAATTGGACTTTTGATACTTGAATATTATTATTATTCGGTATATTCCTTTTTTTTTTTTTTAATTTTCAAATAGCATCGTAGTTGTATATACCTCCACGTTCTCATGCTACATGAGCGTATTCTCTATACTTCTGCATCATTTAGTTCCTTAAAGAGAACAAAAATAAAACTAAAAAAAAACTTTTTCCATGTTGGACTTTGATTGTGTAGATTTTCTGTATTCCTTTTGGATTAGATCATGATACATTAGAGATAAAGACAAACAACCTTTTCTCCAAATCTTGCGCTAAGAAGGGTTACAAGCAAACAACAAACATATTTGACCACTTCAGTAGTTTTTAATTGCTTAAGCTTAATCATATTGTTAATAATTTATTTGTTATTATAATCTACATTAGAGGTACAATGAAAGGGAGACACATAGCCTCAATTTGTGTACCAATCCTTCCCGTGATTGGCTCGTGTGTGCGTGCCCTTCTTCTATGGGGCCACTTGTCATCTTATGATTGGAAAAAAAGCACGTGTGGGTAGCACTCATGAAAATCATACATTTGAAGAATAACTCTTTTCTTATGAGTAATCCTTTTTCTTCTTTTTTTTTTCTCAGTATAAATTTTTTTTTCATGGATGAGAAAAAGGGGTCGGTTGATATGATTGATATGAGAGAATTAAATTAGGGTTGTCGGTTATGCTAATGACTTAATGGTTTAGATTCTTTGAACACATCAATTCAGGTAAGGAAAAAAATTTGTGGTGGTTTGAGACATCTTGTAGCACTAGGTCCCCTAAGGTCTTCAAGGAGCCAGATTCATTTTCTTGGCCTTAAAGGAAAATTGAGAGACTCAAATTTTTTTTTTTTCTCTTTGATCACTCTTTATTTTCTTTTTTTCTTTTTTTGAAAAAAATTATAATATGACCAAATTATTGTTACAAAATTAAAATTTAGCACAACATTTAAAATATCTTAAAATCTTTTTAATGACATAGTACTTCTTTTAATAATTTAGTAATTCTTTTAATGATATCATGTGTTATATAATAATAATTATTTAAAGATATTATTTTAAAATATTTGAAGAATATTTACAAATAAAAATTATATTTAATTCAATAAATATAATTAGACTACTTGTAAAATCAACTGGGTTGTTGAAAAAATCGGTGACAAACCTATTTTCTTTGGTTAGGTGCAGCTAGCTGTAATACTTTTAATTAATCTCTTGAACCATGGCTTTAGTGTCATTGATTTGATGGGGTTGTTTGGTTGTTTGATAGAGATAATGAAGATTATCTCATGACTAATCCCCTAATCTTTTCCCAATTGTCAAGTTTCAAAGACGACAAGACAGTATGGTGGGCTTCGAAATTAGTTGATTCCTTTCTTAAAATCCAAAATTTGACTATTTTCCACTTTATGTTCTTTCTTTCAATTCAAACCCTTACCAAAAAAAAAAAAATCAAAGTTTCTGTAATTCGAGTGACCCACGTCCAAGAATTTCCTTTTATTTTTTTTTAAATAGTAAAGGGGAATAAATTTTTTTTTTTTATGAATCAATTAGAGAGAGTTGATATAATTAATTTGAACTTTGCTCAAATTAATATTTCTAATACCCACCATGTATAAAGGTCAGCTCTAACATTTTGCTTTACGTTAAAACTATGTATGGACTTATTTTTAATGGTTTCGTTTTGATGGTTATATATCCAAAAGATTATGTTTTAATAACAATTAATGATATGGCGTGATAAAAATTCAACATAATTAATCATGATAATTTTTTTTATCAACTCTCTACATCTTTGCAACCCTCAAATTTATATCAAACGGCTAATAGTAATAATATCTATTGAAAATATAACTTTAAACCACACCATAATATGTGTGTGTGTATATATTCACTTCAAAACATACCCATAATTAAGCTCACCTCAATTTACACAGTGATCTAAGACGTTAAAGACAAGCAATTATTAACTTCATGGTCTAAACTTACAATTTAAAATGCTTACCCTGGTTAGCTTAGTTAATTTCTTAAGGAAGCTATTCCACGTTCCCACCTTTTAGCTTTTGTGTCTTACAAGCATGTACGAGTATGTCACTACAAAAAAATGGGCTCGCAATCAATCTTATTAGCTCTCGCACCTTTGTTTTTTTTTTCTTTCTTCCTCCTAGGGCATGTCATGATCAATGAAGCACAGTTATTTTGGCCAAGTTCACATGTGAAGCTTTTAGAGAGAGAGAGAGAGAGAGAGAGAGAGAGAGTGCGGTTGATGGGTTTTGTTTTGTGGGATATATGGTGATAAGAGGATGTTGTCAAGTTGGGAAACACGATGGGACCCTTGTGCCATAGCCAGTTCACAACTCCATTGCTGAGGGGTCAACCTCAATGCTTCTCTTTTAGCCCTTCAAAGAGCCAGCAACAGGCCATCATTTCTCAAAGACTCAAAGTGAAAAGATATATTAGAAATTAAGGGAAAAAAACAATATTATATTAATAAAAAAAATTCCAAGTAGAAAAAGATAAAAGAAGGGAAGAAAGAAAGAAAAAAGTAGGGCTCTATATCTAGACACAAAAGCAAGTGCGAGTGGCAACGGTCGCACGCAGCTAAAGCAACTTTGTCTGCTACATGTACATGTCTCTTAAATGTACATTTGATTCTTTTTTTTTCCTTGTGACAAGAAATTCAAATCATCATCTCCTCTTTGGGATTGCAGGCAATTATCATGCGATTTTCTAGATGTGCACGTGTTGGGACTCATTAACACTCATTTTTCCTACGGCTTCTATGTGCATGCTTGTGTCTCTAGTATAATAAGGATTTCTTTTTTCTTTTTTCTTTTTCTTTTTTTTTTTAATAATAAAAAGTTCGAGAATAAAACAACCGACGTTAGTATGCTTTTTAAGTGTCGTTAAAAGGGTTGTTTCAGATGTTAACTAAAATATTCGTTGAAAGTCCTAACGACTGATTATATCCTCGTAGAGAGTGTATAACTTTAGTCCTGCTAGATATGCTAGCGATGGGAGTATGGATCCAGGCATGCTAAATCAAACAATATGCTAGAAAGAACAAACATTCACATTTAAGAGCCTTAAAAAGACGACCAATACTTCGTCACCACATGATATGTCTCTATTATAAGTTGGGACAACAGCTAAAACAAGAGCACCACTAATTACTATGTATGTACACAACATTCCTAAAATCAAAAGGTGAATATTAATGCAAACATTAAGAAGCAAGCTTCTTCTTTTTGAAGGGTTGTCCTCGGGTCCATTTGTAAAGGGCTTAACATAGCGTCTTTATATCCCTGAAAATCATGGATTCTAAATGCAAATCTAGGATAAGATGGAAGGAAATCTTACATATATATTTGGAGCACACACTTTTGTCGTAGTGCTATATATATTGGAAAGTCAAAAACTGCATGTTGTCAATGCATTCTGAAGACAGTCAGCATAGTAGTGCATGATTGATTTTATTAGTCTATATTAAAAAATTATAAGTGATGCATGATTCGTCAAATTAATGGTACATACATATGAAAAGTTATTTTTTTTATATTGATGCACTCCTATAAAGAATGCATGTGGAAGAAATTAACTGCATTTTCGTGATTCATGTGAAGACAGCATGGTGCTCCATTCTTGATTTCTAACCATATTAAACAAATATTTTATTCAACCGTGTTGTTGCAATATAAGTCCTATATGATAGGTCCATAATATATATATATATATATATTGAAATGGCTTTGTTATGGAATATACGTGTGAAAGAGATTTTTGTTTAATAAAAATAGGGAAATAAGATGAGTAAAAAAAAGTGAATGGTTGAAATGTCAAATTTGCATAGGGAGACAAAGACCTGTGATTAAACAAAATAATCTCACAATAGTACATTTTCTTCTTTAAATTGCAATCAAGCACCTAATAATCTCAAGAAACAAAATAACCCATCTTTTGTCCTTGACATTAGAAGCATTAATTAGTTTCTTGGGAGATGTATGTACCCTCAATCTAATGCCATCTGATTATAGGCAAATTGTGGTCATGTCCAAGTAATTAACCAAATCCGACTAGGGAAGATAAAAGAGATGGGAAACACTAATCAATCACCATTTAACTTACGTGTTAAGGATTAAAAAAGTAAAAATAAAATTTTCCCGCTTCACTAATACTCTTTTGGTGATGAATGATGATGCTTATACATATAATTTTACTTTAAATGAGTAAAATTTGCACTTGGAAACATATAACAAATCACTTCAGGAAATGACAACCTCCACAGGCCACACAAAATACATGGAAGCCACACCCATTAAGGACAGACAGTAATAATGAGAAACAAAGACAAAAGAACAAATGGTTTTTTTTTTTTTTTTTTTTTTTTTTTTTTTTTGCAAATTTACATATAAGTAGGTTTACGCTAAGGCATACATAACTTACTCAATGGATCAATGGACCACTCAATACAAGGTGGTCATAACCAATCATTTCACTCAATTTTGTCAAAAAGTAACAACAATATTGGCTTCATTGGTTAAGACCACCTAGTTAATATGGTCTCTTTTTTATATGCAAAATCTTTTCCGTGTGTGCACTATATATATTGTCTCTTTTTTATTCCAAGAAATATTTCTCTGCCTTGTTGTTCTAGGATTCCAAAGTCGGTAAAAATATATCTCCTTCCCCCCATGAAAGAAACACTTAGGTACTTGGCAGGATTTGCAGGCCCAAGTGGCTATGGCTCAAAAACAACCGCTGAGCAAGCCACTGCTAATTGTTGCTCATCACTCCCGGCTCAACTAACTGCAATTGTCACCGGTAAATATATATATATATATATTATATGCAAATATATATATTCTTGTTATTACAAGACATGATATTATGAGTTCTTTATATCATGATCTGTTTCTTTCACTGGTCAATGCATGGTAGTACTGGAAAGTAAGAAGATCTTGATATATGTGTATGAAGTTGAAATTTTGCTTGTCCCTTACATGTCTTCTTGTTTTGTACGGACCAAGTTTTATTTTTTCAGAGAATATTCCGATAAAACTATACTAAGAGAAATAATAACATAGAATTCATGAAGTGCGTTGTTGGGTCTCTGATCTCTCCTTCTCTCTCTCCCTCTCTCTCTTTCTCTCTCCCCCCTCACGATAGTGGTTCTTAGTCCTTACCCTCATGATATTTCGCATAAAAACTTTTTATTTTTTTTATCTTTTTTTTCATTTTCTTCATCTTATACCAGATACATATGATGGATAATTTCCAAAAATTCCTCTTGGCTTTAATCTGGCAAAAGAAAACAGTTTTTGTGGTTTTAACATCTTAGGAATCCCTGGATGAAAAGTGCCCGTTTCATGAGGATGCTCCTGAAACACACACAGATTTCTATGTATTCTTTTTCCCAGAAGTTTCTTGTGGGACTTTTTTTGAAAAAAAAAAAAAGAATAATTCATTTAAATATTCTAAGGCTTTCCTTGGACATTTTTTTTTTGCTCTTCTTTATCGCTGCAATGGCCGTCCGTTTGTATTGTATTATAATTATTGGTGGTTCTTTTTGGATGTAGTGAGATATGGTTTTGTCTCTTTTAGTTGATATATATATTCTTTTATTGGGTTCTGAGTGGATCTTTCTGCAATCTCTGTATATCCTCATGAACAAAACTCAATACCCTTTTCAACCCAAAAAAAAAAAAAATTATTCCTTCATCTTGGAATAATATAAATAAATAAATAAATACAGTGTTTTAAATATACGTGTAGATATTAATTATATGAGCTAAACAGTAATATATATATATAAAAGATATAAATAAAACAAATTAAGATATACTGATAATTAATTATTATATTTTGTTTATGTTGGGATAAAGGAGGCACCTCAGGGATTGGAGCTGAGACAGCAAGGGTGTTAGCAAAGAGAGGAGTGAGAGTAGTGATTCCTGCAAGGGACTTGATAAGGGCAGCTCAAGTGAAGGAAGGAATTCAAAGAGAGACTCCAGATGCTGAGGTTATTGTTTTGGAGATAGATCTTAGCTCATTAATCTCTGTCAGGAGATTCTGCTCTGAATTCCTTGCTCTAGGACTACCCCTTAATATTCTCATGTAAGTTTTTCTTTTTTTTTTTAACTATATTTTCTTTGTGGGATTTTTTTTTTTTTTTTTTGGTGTGGTGAAAAGATTGGATTCTGATGTTTGAAAAACAACAAAATTTCATTTTTTGCAGAAATAATGCTGGCATATTCTCACAGACGGTGGAGTACTCTGAGGACAAAATTGAGATGACGTTTGCCACAAATTACTTGGGTATTTATTTATATTCCTTTTTCACATTTTTTTATTATTTTTTGTTTGTATTTGTTTCTAGCTTTATTCACACAATACGACGTAATTTCCTACAATTAAGAAAGAAATACCACTAATTTAAAGATATAAGGCACAATAAACTATAGAAGCATCTAAGTGCATGCTCTTTACATGGAAAAAGTACCCATGAGGTTTTGAAACCGTTAGATGTGATTAAATTTTTTTAAAATTTAACAACTGAAATATAAAAATCGACCAATAAGTATTTTTTCTGCTTTCACCAAAAAATTACTTTATATATATATAAGAAAAAATTAATTCAAGTTTACGAGAAAAGTACCACTAAATATTCTGTCCGTACTGTTCATGTGGTCCATAACAAACGTACATTTTCAATTTAAAAAAGGTAAAGAGTCCAATAAGAATGATTGCAACAAGATAATAGCAATTTTTGGTTATCATATAACTTTAGGACTAAAATCTAAAATCACTAAGTAAGTCGGATTTTTCTTTAGCTTGCACAATGCTGCTCACATGTGACTCGGCCTGAAAATCTCAAACGCGGATTTAGAAATGATGACTAGAGTTGGTAAAAAGGCAACTAAACTATTGAGGAAAATCACTCTTAAAAAATCAGGTAACCTTAATTTAAGCACAAAAGTGGTACAGATGAATAATTAGATTTACTAGATTTCAAAAGTAGCGCGGAGTTAATTTACATGTTAATTATGAGTGTGTTTGACAATGCAGTTAAAACTAAAAACTAAAACGATTTTATGACAGAATATGAGAGTTTTATATTATAGTTTTTATATAACATGTTAAAGTTTTATTGTAGCAGTTTTAACTATGTAGTTAGAACAGAGTTATCAAAAACACCTTATAAAAAGCATTTTAGATTCGGGCTCATATTTGGGCTAAAATATCGCAAAACTAGAAAGTGGTCTCGGTTTATCACTTGTCTCCCATAGACATTTAATGGGGTCAAGATGAGACATTTATGACCGTCACTATGTTATTAAACAATGAATTGATTTTTGTCATTTGTAAAAAAAAAAAAAAAAAATCACTTTATACCACTTAATGAATCAATCCAAAGTAAAATTATAAAAAAAATAAATTAAGATATTTTTTTAAAATATTTTTTTCTTATGACATATTTCAATCCATAGTTCAGGCATATTCGGTAACGACGAGACATGGATAAGCATCCTTAGCCTCTAGAACCTAAGCCTGGGCCTAAGTGCTGTTCCCATTAAGACCCTAGTGGGACATTTTTGGGCCTCAATCAAACTAGGGTGCTGCGGTCCAGCTATTGCCTTGTCAGTTTCATTTGTTTTTGTTTTTGTTTTTGTTGTTTCTTTTCTTTTCCCTGTCCCAAAGAGAAGAATTTGAATCCATCAAGAGTTTCAAAAAAAAGAGTCAACTTCCATTTTATTTTGGCAGGACATTATCTTTTAACGGAAACGCTGTTGGAAAAGATGGTGGAAACGGCAGCCAAAACAGGCGTCCAAGGAAGAATAATCAATGTCTCATCCATGATACACAGCTGGGTTAAGAGAGATACCTTCTGCTTCAGTGAACTGCTTAATCCCAAAAAGTAAAAACCATTTATTTTCTGTGAAATTTATGGTAGGACGGACACTCTGATGCTATCAGTAAGTCCTATTTTACAGCGTGTTTTGAGTATTGGTTTCAACTCAAATAGCATACTATAATGTTTTAAACCAATACTCCTAAACGTCTTATTAATTGTTGGATTAAATTTTTAACGTTTTAATTTATAATTAGAAACAATTTTGTATCATGTATTGAACATTTTTAACGTGGCAAAAATCAATTCATTGAAAAATTAATCCAACGATTAAAATAACAATAACCCATCGATAGGATCAAAATACATGTTCTGCCATAAGAGTACGTACATTTTCTTATTAATTAAACATTGTCAGTATGGCTTGTGTCTAGAAAATAATAATAATAATAATAATAAAAATAATAAAAATGTTATTAACTTGTGCAGTTATAATGGCACCCGGGCATATGCACAGTCAAAGTTGGCTGGCATATTGCATGCCAAGGAAATGTCACGGCAGCTTAAGGTAACAATAACGATATACAAATATCATTTTATTTGTTTTCAATATCAATGGCAGTATATTTGGTTGAAAAATAATAATTAATTTGTGATTTTTGTAGGCAAGAAATGCTAGGGTAACCATAAATGCAGTACACCCCGGAATTGTGAAGACTGGAATAATCAGAGCTCACAAGAGCTTAATCACAGGCAAGTATTATTTTCCAAGTTCTGACAAGGAAACTAGAAGTGTGACATTCATATTGATCCAACTTGTATGATTCTTTCCTGTGCAGATTCTGTGTTTTTCGTGGCTTCGAAGTTGTTAAAATCGGTATCTCAGGTATGGCATCCCAAAACGCAATCATATCAAAGAAAATTATCACAAGTTTTTACCGAAATACCTCGAATGCCGGTTCATGGGGTCGGATTTTTTTTCCGTGCAGGGTGCATCGACCACATGCTACGTCGCTTTGAGCCCGCAAACGGAAGGTGTGAGTGGGAAATACTTTGCAGACTGCAATGAGAGTGAGTGTTCTGCTCTAGCGATTGATGAATCAGAAGCACAAAAGTTGTGGAAGAAGACTCGTGCGCTTTTACACAGACGACTATGCTATCCAGCAGCATAGCAGTAAACCTGCAGAGTTTCAGAATCATTATGTATATAAAGCTCATTCATGTTATATCTTGAATGGCATTACAGAAAAGCCTTTTTAAAAAGTACATGATAATAAAGGGACTCAAGATTTTTCCCCTTACTCATCCTCTAAAGATTGTATTACTTCTATGCTAATGTAACTAAAGTGGTAACTTTTTCTTTTTCTTTTTCTTTTTCTTTTTCTTTTTCATATCGGGGTCTTGGAATTAGGTCCACTATTCTATCAAAAATAAATGAATCCCCCTAGTTTTTACCTTGTTTCTCCCATTTTCTGAGCTTGTAAGTTTGTGAATAGATGTTCAATTGTAATGTAAAATAAAGCAAGTGTGTGAAGTGTGAGATTCTATAGCTAATGTCGACATAACATGGAGAAAATATGGTTTAAGGGGAAAGAAGAAAAAAGGTTGATTCTCCAAAAAAAATGATGGATAAGATAAATATTTTTACGTTTTAAAAGGTTAGATGTGGATCTTGCAAGCTGCTTAAACATAAGGAACACAATAATAATATAACTAGCACAAAAAGGGGTTCTTATCATTCTTTTTTTAAACGGGTTATTATCATTTTGATACCTCATGCATTTTAACAAAACATTAAATTGGTATCCTCCTATTTCTGTTTTTGAAAACATCATATCTTGAGTTCATTTTTTTGGATGCAAAATGTCCATTTTTCCATTTTATTTATTTTGTTTAATTTTAATTTGCGTCAATTTTTCCAAAAAAAAGAGAGAGAGACCTTTTTGGAACTTGTATTCCAATAAATTAAAAGTTTTTGAGTTAAAAGTTTTTTTTTTTTCTTTCCTTTGCAACAAATTAAAATTGAACAAAAGTCATAAGGAAAGGTAAAATGGACATTTCACATTCAAAATTGGTTCATGATGTCAAAATCATATTTTCAATTACAATAACTATTTTTTTGATACTTTCAAACAACAGATCATCAACTTAAAGTTCTGTCAAAATACCAGTACCAAGGTACCAAAACAATTACAACCCAACATATATATATATATATATATATATATATGTGTGTGTGTGTGTGTGTGTGTGTGTGTGTGTGTGTGTGTATTAAAGATAACGACAAACGTATCAGAATCAAGAAAACAAAAATACATAGATTAATGTGAAAGAAATACAAGCATTTTGGTAACAAATAATTAATATAGAACTTTGGGATTGTCACCCATACATTCCATTAGCTGCTACTTAATTACAATACACAAATAGAGAAGAAAAAGCACACCAAGCAACATGGTGAAGCTGATATGTCGTTAACTTGCAAAGGTCCAGGAAACCTGAAACTCTTTCAATCAGATTTAGCTACGAATCCTGACTTCTATGTCAGCTGTCAAACACCTGAGTCAAAACTTATGACTAGCCGAGACGATTGTGAATACGCATGCATTTATCCAGTGGGAAAGCAGCCTCTACTTCATTTTTTGACCTGCCAAAATTTGCAATTTCACATTCATTAACGATACCGAAGCGTACAGCTTTCCATGTCACTGGAAAATCTTACTCGGGCAGCTTTATTAAGGATCTTAAAAAGAAACAGCAAGGAAAAAACAAACAAAAGAACCAACTTTCTAATCCTTCTCTTTTCTCTTTTTCTGGCCAGTCTAAGTTACCAGTGCCAGAACTGTCGACCAAGAGATTACAAGACTGCACTTGTGCCACTAGAAATCCCTAAGAGAGGGAATTGATTTAAATTAGACTTTTAGTCTTTTAGAATACTACGCATAGAACCATCAGATATTATTGTCGTGTGTTATCTGTGCTATCACAATCTTGAACTTGAACAATACAATTCTACCAAATCTGATGAAGTAAATATCGACAGAAAATTGACAGTAAAATATGTTTTACATAAATCTCATTAAGTAATATGTAAAATACTATGCCCAATCTAATAATTTAAACAATCACATAGAAAGCATATCTGAAGCAGTCAATGATACCAGAAAAACGAGGAGACCGGCGAACAAATTCGGGAGATAGAAGTGAATCGATTGCCCCCTTCCCCCTGTTCTGTTTCTTAAATCTTCTATCAACTTCTCCCCTTTGAACTTGGTGCTCACTTTTCTTAGCCAAAGACTCGCTTCTGTCACTTGACATTGACAACGCTGGGGCAGAGGTAGAAACCATAGCAGATTCCTGAAGAGGACTTGTTGGCTGGGGTAAAAATCCTAGTGAATGATAGAAAAGGACTTGCAATCACAAAAGGCTAGCTTCCACATATAAATAAAGAAGTCACACAATGTAATTCATTTGGCGTGTCAGAATGCATGAATCAGATAGGAGTTAAATGGACATCCACAATTTATTTCTGCACGGATTAGTATAAATAACCAGTATACCAGACCAGCTTCCAGCAGTAAACTGCTCACTTACTCCAGCAGTTGTCAACTTTCACAAATTCAGAATTTTGAGTAGAACATAAGAGGTAATGTTTATACCTTTGGCAGCAGCTTCTTGAAATTTCTGCCTCATAATTCTTACAAACTTGAATAAACCGTTTGTTCTATTCAACTCGAGGATCAACTCCTTGATGTCATCCAAGTGTGGATCGCAATCTACCACTGAAATTACAAACAAAGGGGCGAGGCAGAAAAGGTCAAGATGCAAGTATGTTAGTTCGTATTCAACATTATTACATGTACGAAAAATAACAGCATATCACTTACAGGTGTAAGTGTCGTCTGCATGGTGAATTGTGAACGAAAATTCCTCATTTGGATTTTTTGCGCTGATATTTTTAAAAAAGAACCTTACACCTAGCAAATTAAAAACAGTTGTACATCAGTCACGTTATTCAACCAAAAAAAAAATCATGCAGAACAAAAAACACCAAAAAGCTAGTTACCATGCACGCCTTCAACATGGAAACCAAGAACCCTGTTGTACCATGAGATAGCTTCTTGTATTTCATCTTTACCATTTTGGCTATTTGTTTCTTCAGATACTGCAAGATGCTCTCATATCAAGTACCAGCTAACAAATAAAAGAGGGCGTAAAAAAAAGACAACAACAGCATCTTTAGTATGTAAAATTGAGGGCCGGATAGAATTTTGGATAACCCTGTAGAATAGAGAGTAGAACTGAAAGATAGTAGAACTGAAAGATTATAGCTTTAATGAATTAAATCAAATTAATGAATTAAATCAAATAAGTGCAATAAATTAGCAGCATTAGAGAGGCTGCAAGTCTCTTAAAGGGTTTCCCCGGATTCCTACAAATCAGACCCAATTCCTCTTTAGCTACTAATCGCTTGTTTATGCTAACAATTCCCTTTTACAACCTTTAACTACTTGGCAACAAAAAATTAAGAAACAGCTGCAACAACTCCTCTTATTTGGCTACTAACTGGTGACCTATCACTACAACGTATACTATCAGGACCGTGGAAATTATTCTTCACAACAGTTAATTCAAAGCCTACAAATGTAGTCAGAAAACATAAAGAAAGGAGAAAGTTCAGGGACAACAATGTATAAAACAAACTCGGAAGAAGCACCTGATGATTGCTGAGAAATAATTGCAGCATACTCGTCCCTTTTAGCCCTCTGATCATGGACACTCCTTTTAAGTTCTTCAACCCTAGCTTTCCTAGCAGCGAGAGAGTCTAACATGGCTATACGTTTGGCCTCTTTACGGTTCTTCACTAAAGAACAACAGTTGAAAGAAAAATGGCAAACACATACAAATAAAATTAAAAACCAAAAAGAAAACATCAACATGAAATCTCCCAGATTCGAACACAATTTTCCCCAAAAATTCAACACCAATTTCAAATTCGTCGCGTACCTGATAGAGCTTTTACCAAATCATCTTCCGCTTCCCTCAACCTAGCTTTCACCTCCACAAGCTTTCCTGTAAGATTTCATCAGAAAGAAATTTCAAAATAAATATTACGGAATCGGCAATTTTCGAAACCCTAACAGTATCTCCATCCGAAGACCTCAAATCGCGATGCTAATTTCACACAAAATCACTACAAAACACTCTTAGATTGCTCATGGAGAAGAAGAAGAAAAAGAAAGGGCTTAGAGTTGGGGAAAAGTTGACCTTGAGATTGGACGGTTTCTTGCGCTGTGGAGCGAATCGACGAAAGGGATTCCCGGAACGACGCCGTTAAGGCGTCGATTCTCTGTCGCTCAGAGAGAATCTCCCTGTCGCAGGCCAAACGGAGTGACTCCATCTTCGTCCTCGCAGGTTCCACCGCTTTGCTGCTCCCCATTTCTAGAGAGAGAAAGAGAGAGAGAGAGAGCGTTGTTGGGAGCGGAAAAGAAAGTGAGAGAGTGCTTTTTCCTATTTTGAATGCGATTCGTATATCAGCCCGCCATTTTTTTTTTTTTTTTCTTATTTCGGTTTTTTATTCTGAATTTTCTCTTCTTTCTTGGGTAGGAAATGGAACGGCCATGGTGTTTCTGTAGCCTCGGTGGGCTTTGTTAGTGGGCTGTCAGAATGAGCCTGACCTGGCCTGTGGCCAGCAAGTGGCCCATGTCCCCACTGAACAAACCCATCCTGGCCCAAGTCTAAGGGTCGGGCTAGGCTTAACAAGGGAGCTTTACATATATGCTACTTTCTTAGACTTAGACTGTAGATTGAAATATGTTATATAAAAAAAAGCTTTTTGAAAAAAACCACAAGCTATTTGTTTTTTTGATAATTTTACCGCTATATTGATTCTTGTGGGTGGCATATAGTGTAAAAATTTTTTTACAAGGGGTACAAGTGTTCAACAATGTGGCATTGTTCATAAATATCTCTAGTTTTATAGAACCATTATGGTTCTTTGTTATATTTGAACGTGATTAGTACTGATTAGTACGGTTACATTATTTATGGTATTTGGGAAAAGAGTTGGAACCCATAATTCTAATTTTAAACATGTAAAGCTCTTATATGTTACAATATATAAGCAAAAATAGACTACAGTGTAAAACTTTAATATGCTACAATAACTAGAGTTGAAACTCTTAGTTCCGACTCTACTATCAAACACCCTATATATGTTCTGGTCGTGCGGAGGAGATCCATCTTCTCCAGGTCTCTCGTCGTGGCCGCCGCTCAAAGGAGATCAGGGGATATCCATCGCGGCTGCCCTCCTCGTATTGAAAGTTATTGATAGGTGTCGCGGGGGATAGCATCTAATAGTCGATTGGTATCACGCCTGATATTGGGTGGTATCCATGACGCATACAACGTGTAACCAGTCACATAGGACACCGGTGGCTACTGCCCACCCACCAGCATTTAGCCTGTCGTGGATTAATATTATGGTGGTTACCAGCCAATATTACGATCTTAAGAATATATCTATGTGGTGACATGGAGTTTATAAGTATATGGTATAAGTTAATCTAATCACTAATTTTGTGGCAGCATTGTAAAGTGCTCATAAATTTTTAAAAGAATTTTTTTTTTTTTAGAAAATAGTAACGATCAAAGAAAATAAAAATAAAGTTTGAGAAGGAGAGAAGGAATAAACGGGTAGATACTAGCTAGTCTTAAAAGGGAAAAAAAATATAATCGGAATATTAAGTGGAGGCACAATGAAGAGAAAAATATTGGAGTGGTTAATCATTTATTTATATTAATGATTTTTCACCAATAGACCAAATTATTACTTATTTTCCAATGATTTATGGTTGGATAGAACGGTAAATTATTGATTAACATCGATAAATCATCGACTGATATTAGTTTATTAGTGATGAAACAACAATGCAATAAGTGATGACGTCTATAAAATTAATCCGTGATAAATCATAAATCAATGCACCACTAATTAGCCATTATAAAAAACAACTATTATCCTAATTTATTAAAACTTAAATCATTTACTCAAAATGACTTAAAAACCACGCAATTTCTTTAAAATCCCAAAAATATTTGAGTCTGTGCAAACTAACAAAATAAAATAATATATTGAATAAATTGAAAATGTAAAGATTGAAATAAAAAAATGTACGAGGGTTCCATCACTCTCACACTATGTGGTGAGCCGCATAGATTTATAACTTCTTTCCTTTTTAATTTTCTATCCATCAAACAACTAGATATTCTTTTTACATCATCAAAATTCATCCTCCAATTCTTTTCTTCTTCCTTTTCTACCAAACATAGGCAGATGCATGTAACATACTTTCGACCAAAACGATTCGTTTTGGTTGAAAGTCGTTTTTCTTTACGTTTTAGTCCCTCATTTTTTTTCTTTTTAGTTTCCAATCCTCCCTCCTATTTTTTTTCCTTTTCAAATCCTTCTTTCTTTTTTTCCTTTTATTCCTTCCCCGGCTTGTCTTTTTTTCCCTTTTAAGTCCTTCAGGCTTAATTTTTTTCATCTCTATATAGCCTTTCATCACTATTTTTCATACTTCTTTAATTTTTTATTCGATTCCTTCTAAATTTATTCTTCTTAAATACGCACTACTTGCTAAAATGTATACAATGCTCAACCAAAACACACGTTTGATTGACATGTCCATTTCTTCACATATGCCTTTGTTTATATTCTATATTTTTAAGTGTGTGTATATAGTTCTCTTTTCTATATCTTCCTGTTGAAACAACCTTTCTCACACGTACCCCTACTTAAGTATCATTTTCTCTTGTACTCTTTTTAAATTTATTATTATTTTACAAATGTGGCCCCTGTGAATACTTTTTTCTTCCTGAATTGCTTTTTTCAAATAATTTTTTTTCCAATACGTGTCTTTGTATTTCTGAAATAATACATTAGCATCTAATGTATTTCTGATTTCTTTCCTCTCCCCCTTTTTAAATACTTTTTTATTCTGCAATGTATTTCTGAAACACCTTAGCGTCTAATTTTGTCTCAGAGTATTTTTTTTCCTTCAGATCCACTATGTTCAGATACAATTTTTTACAATACCCTACACCCTCAATAAAACAATAAATTGAAATAAGTAAATAATTTTTAAAAAATCATTCACATATTAAAAAAACAACGAACTAAATACACACGTGCAACACGTGCTTTCCACTAGTACTATTAATATGAGGAGACCAGTAATTACTCTTAAGGTTGTTTGGCAGTTGTGGTCTAAATCACTTTCTCAGTTATGAATAGTGTAAAGCTTTCACATGCTACAGCAGCTCCAAAAAAATCACTACAGTGTAAAGCTCTTATGTGTTATAATAAAAACAGTTCTAACTAACAATTCTAACCACCCTACAATTTAATTTGTTGGCATATAGTATTTTTCAAGCTCGACTACTTATATTTGATGTTATCCCAAACCAAAGCGGCTAGGCAGCTAGCCTATGACGGAAATACATTACTTTATAAAGATCAAATCATACTATACAGAAGATAAGAAAATGACCTTGCAAATATTGTTAGATATCAAGTATCTCATCTAATCAATCGCCACTAAAACTCCTTAATTAAGGAGGTTTGCATTATTCTCAAAGCCGTCTTGATTAGTGTCACCTTCAAATCCGTTGATATCTGATAAAGAAGGAACACCACTTGATAACATATATTTGTGTATATATATGTGTGTGTGTATGTATGTTGATGTTGGTTTAATCTCCATCACTAAATTAAAGAATGACAAATAGCATAATTAAACCAACAATGTAGGTATGTCAGGGGCAAAGCCACTCACGGGCCAGCGCCGGCAGTTGCCCCCTTTGAACTTTTGGTTTTCTTTTAGATTTGTATATAAAGTTTAATAAAACTAGTATTTCAACCCTCTTAAAATTGTATTTAGTCTCTTAAAATTTTATTCCGCCTCCCCTAAATTTTTTATCTCTTTATTTGCTCCACCTTTGCCCCTCCTAACTAATTTTGCTGCCTTCGTCCTTGGGTATACTAGTTCTTCCACAAAACCGATAATATCCTAGCTAGCCACATTACTTGTCACTAAGATAACGAGTTTGCTTGGGCATTGTACCCTTCAACGGCAAATATTCTCTCATTCCATAAGGATATATAATAGTTGATTTTGAACCTTGAAATTTGAACAATCATACAAAAAGAAGATTAACGCTAAGTTAAAGAAAGAGGATAATTCAGTTTTAAAGAAGGAAGATTAAAAGCAATGTGTGTAGTTATTAAATATAGTATGAAGGGTTACTTTTCTTTATATCTTAACTTGATTAATTTGTGACCTTTCTTTAGAGCCGAAAGAAGAAAAGCTAGCTAAGTTGGCAATTAACCTTGAAAGAAGGGAAGATTATTCAAATAATTAAGCAAGAAAGATTGCTAGTGAAAGACCAATATTAGTTTGATATGCTAAGTGAAAGCAAAAGAACAAAACCCACCAACAAAAAAGAGGGGAAAAAACAATGTGTGTTTAAAAAACAAAAGAAACACATAAAAAAAACAACAAAGAGATGCATGGGAAACCCCCTTTGGGAAAGAATATATATGTATATATATATATATATATGGTGTCCATTAAGAGATAATAAATTATGATTCTAATTACTATAATTATCCAATTATTAATTAGTGGCTTATAATAAAAAAAATAGGTAAGAATTTTTTTTATAATTAACAAATAATTTATTTAATTTGATATGTATTTTAGACAAATTAAATTTGAGTAGGTGATGCATGCATGAACCAGCCATTAATAGTGTGGTTTGCAACCGTGTTCTGGAGCCTTAGGGCCTATGCTTTTTAAAAAGTTTTTTCCTAGTCAAAATAATCGCATGGTTGACAAACCATGGAATTAATGGACGACCTTTTTCATTGGGATTGTTGTCGTACTCATTCGTCACGCAATAATTGCACAAAAGCAGCAAAACGAGCCAATAATTTGCATTGTCCGTATTAAAAAATTGTTACAATCGTTTTGGCTTTTTAGTATTTGTCATGAAATTAATTTGTACCAAAAAAAGTTATTGAATAATATGAATATAATAGTGTGTAATATAATATAACTGGTACGTACCTTTTATATAATATGCATGGTTGCAAGCAATATGAATATATAATTTAGGAAAAAAAGATAAATATTTCCGACGCTGCCAATTCAATTTTTCATTTTCTTTTTTACAAAACAAATTGATGTTTTGTTCACCGGTTAAAACCTGAAAAATTTTAATTTCAACAAATTTTGTAACAATATTTTCTCTGGTACAATTTAAATTATCAAAATATGCTTAGCTCGAACTAAGCAACTATCCAAACATGACATAAAAGAACTAAAAATGGAAACAAGACAAGTAGTGGTTCCATGTGAAGCCAAGGGGCTCAACAAAAGGTCAAACAGACACTATCACTATACCAAAACCACACATATAAAGCCTCATTAAAACCACCCAAGTATCTATTTGAAACCCAAGAGCATAATGTTTTATCTTTTAATTTTTTGGTATAATTGTTTCATCACACAAAGGATAACACAGATTTTTGGACAGATCCTACATAGCTAACAACCTCTCTCAAACTTGAAACGTTATAATTAATTTCGATTAATGCCACAATTTTTTTAATTAAAATAACAGATGATTTTGGAATCATCACAACTAGATGGAATATTCACACTTGCCCCATGTACTAAGCATAACTTTCTGAACATATCAATAGCAAAAGTTAATAAGATTTAGAGCATTTGCAATCTCTTTAAGACAAAAAAAAACTCGCTTTTTATTTTTTATTTTTACAAGGAAAAGTTATTGAAAAAATTAATAAAAATATTGCAAAGACCTTTGACTGGTAAAGATCTGGGGTTATACCTAATAATGATAAATATTACATTAAACTACTTCAAACTAGTGGACCGTATTGACACCAATTAATTATAAAATGCCATTGGTCAGAAAAATGCATCTTGGACCAGCAATAAGCATATATAAGTATAATCTTATGGACCTACGTACTTAATTGATTAATTAGAGCCTTATCCATGATATATATATTAATTATGAATGGTTTTATCATTATTTGAGCATAAAGGTCCAAACAGCAGCTATAGCATTGCAACACATTGGATCCCTGCTCCCTCATTTTTTTTCCCTTATGATCTGCTAATGAAAAAAGCATATTATATAATCCATATATATATATATATATACACACACACACAACAGGTGTCATGTACGTATGATGCATTTATGTGTATTGAATATTAATGTAAACAGCAAAGTTCCACGGTATTTATGATGTGTTTGGCAAATGAGTTCAAAACTATGTTTGACAAAGTGAGTTAAAACTATTGTTAAAATCAATTTTGGTTTAAAACACTGTAGCATGTGAGAGCTTTATATTGTGATAATTTTTTGCTTTTTTACTGTAGAATATAAGAGCTTTTTACTGTTTGAGTTAGAACTTATCATTTTGTCAAATACCTTATAAATTTAAACCGTAAACAGTATAAAGCTCTCCTAATTACTGTTTAAATTCAAACTTACAAGCTTGAACTTCGTTACCAAACACCTTTGCCCACAGAGCCAGGAAAGTAAACAGTCCATTTTAGATTATTAAATCGAGAGAAAGAAAAAACAAAATAAGGGATCATCAACTCAGCAATATTTAATATCAAAAACTAGGGCAGCAAGCAAATAAAGTATTTTCCATTTTCTTCACTGTTTGAGATTAATTTTTTAAAAATAAAAGTCATATCTTCTTTTTATTTTTTAAGGAGTTTTTATGGTAGTATTTTGGCCCTACCAATAAGTCCTATTATTTTTTTTCGTTAGATTAACTTTTTAATGGTCTGATTTTACAACTATGTCCATGTAAAAATTTTGTAGCTCGTAAAATAAAACTGTTTTTAATTACAAATCAAATCTTTGAAAAATTAATCAAACGTTTAAAATAACATGAGCCACTGATAGTGGCAATATGCATGTTTTACTGTAACTTTTGCCTCTTTATCAACATAAAAAATTAGTTTTATTTATCTGAGGTGTATATCACGATCCGCCTCTGTTGCTTTAGCCCGTGAATAGGTAATAGGACTCATTTTTCACTATATATATATATATATATATAATGCATGCTTAAAAATTAATGGCAATTATTTGAACAATGATTAACTAGAATCTAAGGATGCCAATTGCGCAGTGAGGATATGTTTATCAACACAATTACTTAAGGGCATAAAAAGGGCATCCAGATTTTGATGCATGATCATTACTAGGAAACTAATTTTGGAATCTTCCAACGTCTTTGGTGATATTAAGATCAAATCAGGACCCATCCGGGATACACAGTGGGACAACTTTGGTACCATACGTCCCCCATTATTGCACTACCCTCCAACAAAATTAAAAACTAATTAATCATTTGGAGCCTGATTATCACATATGTTTTCATACTAAAAGTGAAAGAGAAAAAGAATATTAACCCTCTTGCAGTAATGTTAAAAAAGGGGTGGATCAAAACAGAAAAGTATGAAATGTTAGATATGTTTCACTTTAGCCGCCACGTAAATATATATGAAAAGACAGATTAGGTTGGAAAAGAGGGTTTCTTGAGCGACATTTTTTCATTGGAAAAATTAAAAGTTTGAAGTAAAACATGTGAAAATTTTTATACAATAATATACATATATATATATTTCTATATTTTATAATATAGTATATGAGAGCTTTATATTATTACTTTTTCAAACATCTTAGTTCTAGTTATGAGCAGGGTAAAAGCTCTGAGAGCATGATATAATATAAAGTAAAAATAAGTTACAGCGTAAAGCTCTCGCATACATACTACAGTATTTGAGTTTTGATTTTTAGTTTGGACCCTTCTCCCAAATACCCTAAATGTCTAATAAATCTAAAGATAGCATTATTTTTTTAAAAAAAGATAAATAGTATTGTTGTGTTGGTATTATTACAAATAATTATTTTTTCCTATAAAATAATAATTTCTACCAGTAGTATTGTAAGATGTACTAATGTAATTTTCTTATAAATTTCAAGAAGAATCTAAAATCTAAAGTAGTGGCAGTGTATATTAAAAAAAAAAATCAAACTGATCGTATTTTTGATTTTTTTTACTAGCGTTTATAGAATATGAAAGCAAAACTAAGTTATACTAATTTGATCTTTATTTTTTTCTCTTGTTTGCATGCACCTAAGAACTGCTTAATTAAGGTCGCTCCAAATTGATTCGTTTTATAATTGGAAGGAAGCATGTCTCATTAAAACACAGGCTATGTTTGATAGACTATGTTGTATTGTATTGTATAAGGTATATTAGATTGTATTGTATTATATTGTATCATCATAATACAATATAGTGTTTGGTGCATAACACAATGTATAAGGGGTCATAATATACATTTTTTAAAGTTTAGAGTCAAAATGTAATTTTTCAAAAAGTTTAGGGTCAAAATATAATTTTATCAAAATCAAGGGGCTTAAGATATGAATTTTAAGAAAATATACGTCCTAAATATAATTTTTAACACTTAATATAATTTTTTAAAAGTTGATGGAGTAAAATGAAATTTATAAAATATAAATGTACCTTCAAACTTTAAAAATTATTAAGACATTTGGTATTGTTTTTAAAATAAGTGAAAATGTTTTTATTTTGAAAAATAAAATTTTTTTGAGAATTGTGCTAAGAGTATTTTTAAAATTTTTACCTCAAAAAACGTATAAAAACATTTCAAAAAATTCTAAAAACAAAACCAAAATTTTGTGTTGGCCTAACCCTAACCCGTGTTGGATCCAACTCTAACAAAAATCATAAACCCAGCATAAACTAATATGGTACAATACACCAAAAATAGATCGTATTCTATAATACGACATAAAGCCTATTGGTTTACCTTATGTATTAACTTTTACAATACAATGATCATACCAAAGATTGTATTAGTGTATATTATGCAATACGGTGCCTTAATAAGGTGTATCAAACATAGCCTGAAAAATTGTACACTTATTTGTTATGAGATGACCTAAAATTATGCTTTTATTATCAATTTGGTATTTGCTCTTAGAATGTTTGGAAAGTGTGGTTAGAACTGAAATTTTTGAATTGAAAATTATAGCATGTAAGAGCTTTACACTGTAGCTTATTTTTTTCTCATCATTATAGTTTGTAAGAGTTTTACGTCGTAACAACAAAAAATTTTAGTTAGAGCTAATTTTGTCAAGAACCATTTAAATTAAAACATGTATATGCTGTAAGACGTTTGGCACAAAAAAGAAATTACATGTTGTAAGACCATTATATATTTCTATAATGTATAGATAAATTATGATCATGTGGTTCCACAAAGCTATGATTTCTTTTGGTAGTATTACATATAATGATCGATATTGTGAATGAAAAAAAAAAAAAAAAACACATCTAAATGTCGCGGGGGAAAATGAATCATAAAGATAACAAGCATAGCGACCCCATATATAATGGCCCCAATTTAAAGTAGTCGATAGATACATACAAAATACAAGAAATTGGTGAAAGCTATAAAACAGTAGGATTCGTACATCTCAATATGCCTACACTTTATCAGCTCTTAAAGGACGTTTACCTAAAAAAAAAAAATCAAGTTATTCTTATAATTTCCTAGTTTAAAGTTTTCCTTGAGCTAAATTAGTTTCCGTTTCTATCTTAATTCTCTCATTTTGCTAAAAAAAAGTGATTTTTCAAATTGCGTCCGAAATTATAATTTACAATGAGATTATACGTTTATAAAAAATAAGAACGACTCTAATTGGTACATGGATCAAGGGCGGAGCCATCTACTGACAATAATAGGCAACTGCTTCTTGAACTTTTTTTTCTTGTTCAATTTTTGTATATAAAATTTTATATAAACCATGTTTTGTTCTCTCTAAAATTGTATTTTACTTTTATAAAATTCTATACGTCTTTATTTACCTCATGTCATTGATTCAATTATGCTTCCGTTTCCCTAATTGCCCTGGATCTTAATTAATATTAAATTGTCCTTAAGATTACTCCATGCTAACTTTTGTTAACTTGAAGAAAAAGTTATCATGTACAGAGACATGATTGCGTATACAATGCAATACATCCGAATTGTGGCAACAAGTTGGTTTCAATGTAATTTATATTCAAGAGGGAGAACGTCCAAATGGCATAGCTACGTATATATTCTTATCTCTTTAAACTTCAAAACTTCAAACTCTAGCATAATTGCAAATAGCTTCTTGATCAGCTAATTACAGTCGCTATAAGACTTAAGAACTTTAGATGTAAAATGACCTCGCACCAATAAATATCTTTTCATCAAGAAAATTAGTTTTGTTTGCTTATCAATAAGCATTCAGTTGAGTCGACGCGGGCTTTGCTTCAAGTGAAGTAATCTTATAAAAGAGCATGGAAAATGAGAGAATTTTGAGATTACATTTTTTCCCTTTCTTCCTAATTTTTTAGTGCGAACTGAAAAAGACAATCATAGGTAGATATTTATATTTAGATTTGTAAAAAAAATAATTTTGATCATATTTATCGTAAATTGCATTATTGCACCTCAAATTATTTGCTTTTTATATAATATATTCTAAAATTTAATTTTTGATAAAATAAACTCTAAACTTTGAAATCATTAATAGTTGAGGTCCAATAGTAACTCTTAATTTTCTTTCACTACTCTTCTCCATATGTTGTGCTTCAATTTTTTTCCTTTAAAATGACAAGCTCAATCCCTTAAAAAAAAAACTCATATGCAAATCTTATGACTAAAATCGTCTATGTTTATTAACGCTCATTAACTATTAGACCTTAATTATCAATGTTTTCAAAATTTAAGTTGTATTTTATTAAGATTGAAAGTTAATGATATATTATGTAAAAAAACAAATAGTTTAATGTATAACAATGCAATTTATTCAGATGTAACGATTTTAAAATATGCATCATCCTTACAAAGAGATCCCCTTTAATTTTTCTTTGGATATTTCTCCGGTAAGAGCTCAAAAAGTGAAATTGTCTTTCAACTTACATCAAAAAAATAAATTTAACCGAATCTAGGGCCTTAAACAAGATAAATATTGGGGGACTTTGTCCACTTTTTTGATGGGGTGTGCTTGTCCTTTCCGCATTTGCCAACTACATTGATAAAAAGACCGATACACCAAAAGCTGTCCCACACCTTGGCCGGTTTGGCCCATTAAACAACTCAAAATCCCACCCCCCCCACCTCCCTCTCTCTCTCTCTCATGTGCAGCCCTTTACATCTCATGCCTAGATTCCTAATTAGACATACTTGTAAGATAATTTGAGTAAAATAATATTAACCCCACAGCATGGTCACGAGGCAAGCATTATATGTGACCATACAGCTTGTACTTATATATTTATATAAAAAAAGAA
>CAMOHE010051630.1:6715-38521 GCA_946598075.1 Artocarpus hirsutus
CTCTCTCTCTCTCTCTCATTGAGTGTTAAAATTGTAATTTGAAATTGTATGGAGTGGATAGTGTGCTACTCTTTTAAAGTTGGGTTTGCTTCTACTAAGCTGTATCACATGTAAGTAATAATAATCCCTACTTTTTCGATATTACACATATATGCTTTTGTTTATGTATTTATATAGAGGAATTTGTAGATTTGTTAGATTTATTATTGTATGTCTGGAAGGAAGTGTTAGATTTATTATTGTATGTCTAGAAGGAAGTGGTATCAAAGCTATCGATCTACTGGGAGGGGATATAATGTTGTATTTGCATTTGTTTTGTTTTTGAGCCAATTTGTAAATTCTAAGGGCGAAATTTCTTTTAGGGGAGGAGAGCTGTAACGCATCGAAATTAATTAAATGTTATCTATGTGCAAAATGGTGAATTAGTATGCCATAATAAATGTTTTAAACTTAATTTGATTATTTTATGGTATTTTAAAATTAGTGATATTTTGATTATTTTAATGATTTTTGATTACCTTAAAGTATTTTTACTTATCATTTTGAATTTTAAAACAAAACAATTTATCAAATGTCAAAAATGCCGCATTTTGCAAAATAGTAGGTGCCTATGGTTTTCACACAGTGAAACCACCTACCTTTTTGTTTATTTAAACTCTCTCTCCCTTTATCTTTCACTCATGCCTCTCACTCTCTCTCTTTCCATCTCTTCCTTTCGTTACTCTGACTCTCTCACTATTTCTCTCTCTTTCTTTCTCTCATATAAAAATTTGAATTGAAGCTTTGGTTTTTCAATGAATTGGAAGCTCAATAACGAGTTTAGATGGTTATAAACTCGATTTAAAACTTCAATCCGAGGTTAGTTTTAAATTTTAAAAATTTTCTAAATTTTTCTAATTTCTTAGTATTTTGAAATTTAAGCTTTCCTAAGCTTATAAAAGCTTTGATCTAATTTAGAGAAACTTAAAACAACTAGAATCTAAGCTCCGTTTGAAGAAAAACAGACTTAAATTAAGATTTTTTATTTTTCTCTATTTCTGTCTATTTTCAGATTTGTTTAAAATTTTTGTTCAAATCTTGTTTAAATTAGTTCAAAAGTATTTTATAATGTGGAAGGAAGTGTTAGATTTACTATTGTATGTCTGGAAGGAAGTGGTATTAGAGCCATCGATCTACTAGGAGGGGATATAATATAGGATATTAATTTTTCCAAAGTTAGGTTGTTTAAGGCTAGAACTTAGTCGCGTAAAAGGGAAATCAGGCCGTTGAGAGAATTAGGCCGTCAAGTACCATATATAAATCGTTGATCGTTTCTAAGATTAATCAACCTAATGGAAGGAATATTAAAGTCCTTTGCTAGATCCAATTCCTCTAGGTCTTTGAATTCAGATTCAGGTTCTTCATCTTCTTCTTTATTCCCGGTAAAAAATAAAGAAATAGTAACTATATAAAATATAGAGAGACATTTGTAGAATTGGAATATACCTAAGGTAGATGCTACTACAGTATATAATAGAGGAAGTTTTCTGCAAAAACACGACTATATAATTAAGACAGTTGAAGAGGTTTTGCCAATAACAGGGGAATACATGGAGATACCTCTTATATCCCAAAAAATAACAAATATGTACTCTCAAAAGTATGGATATATGCATTATGGTCTAGTCCAGGTTGCAGTCAAACCCTTAACTAGGGAAGGATTAAATAACTCTATTTTAATTTGTGTAAGAAACAAAAGGCACAAGAAGTTTAAAGACTCCTTAATAGAAGCTGTGGAATCAACCCTTAGTCAGGGACCTGCACACTTTGATTATCTACCTGATTTTACTGTTCACCTAAGGGACCCAAATGTCACTAGGTCATTAATGGTAGATATTCAAACTCATGGATTTGATATGGAAGAAGGATCGAGTAATCTGGCCTTTATTTATAGCATATATTTAAAGGCGATGAATTCAATTTGTCCAAATGTGAATCTAAAGTCCTTAATTAAGGATAAAAGAGGAGAAACTACTATGTTTCAAACCAATCTAGCAAAATCGAAATTAGTAATTCCTTAGAAAATTAAATGGGAAATGATTAAGTTTCTAGACACCTGGACCCTTGACAGGGCAACTCAACCCAGAGTTCCTCAAAACAGTGAACCCGAACAAATTATACAATTCGATGATGGAACGGTTCAAATCAGGTTCAGTAGAGATAGGAAGGCAATAATACCACCCAGGCTCTCAAATGTTTCTAGTAGGTTTTCATCGGAAAGACCTATAAATAGAACCCAAAATCCTTGGATACCTAGAGAAATTCTAGACCCACAAATTCCTAGGGTTATTACACCCTCAGAGTTAGGAGAAACTAAAATGGCTGGAGTGAGGAATTTGCCTAAAGGAGTCGCACAACCAATCTATGATGGACCACAAAGCCCGACACCCTCGGATATGGGATATCCAAATTCACCAGATACAGGGTTCCAAAGTATTAATATGATCAGTATAAAGAGTCTAAAGGAATGCCTCATTAGAAAATTCAATTCTGAGGGAAATCAGGAACAAAGAGAATGGTTTTTTAGAAGATATTCACTTGCTGAAAGAATAAAATTTCATGAAAAATATAATAGATTGATTAGTAAAAGTAAAAAGGAAATAGATTTCTTCATTTTCTTAAAAGAATACCATAAAATGAAAAGAATGGATTATCCTGAGTTTGGCTAGGTGAATACTATAGAAAAAATTCATAAAGAATACAGTTTGGCTTTAGGAGAAAAATTAATAGCTATCCATCCTCCTGAATCTACTGTTCAAATCAAAAAGGATGTTATGGCTGTTCCTTACAAGGGAGTTTCGAAAAACCTTACTGAGCCTGTGTCAATAGCAGCATTAAATCATGTTGTTGAACAAAATAATTATTCAAACCTTTTCCTCCAAACCTTAGGAAAGCAATTGAATAGAATTGAGTCTCAAAATAATACCCCTAAAGGAAAAGAAAAACTAGAAAGCTCAACACCTTTAGCCATCGAACTAGTGTTTTTCAAGCCTCCTCTAGAGACATCAAAATTCAGATTAGAAAAACCCCTAGAGTTCTTGTCAAAACTTGTAAACAGATTATCAAAATTAAATATCTCTAAAAAGAAAGATGTCAAAGTGGTAGAAAAATTAGATGAAGTATCTGAAGAAGAGCTAGAAGAAACTATAGTAGCTCTTAAAGAAGAACTGCCTGATATAGGTATTAATAAGATTTCTCAAAATTATACTCAACCAGAATTAAAGCCTTATTACCCTAGGCCTTCATTAATAGACTTGCAATATGAAGATGAGATCTGGCACGGAGTACAATATGATGTCTATTGTGGAATGGAATATTGATGGTTTGTCAGAATATCAGATCCTTAGAGTTATAAAAAAAATATGACTATATATGCGTCATCCTATAAGTTAAAAGGAAATTCGGATGCTGATATAGCCAATATTATCATAACTGGCTTTATTGGCCAACTATAGGGTTGGTGGGATAATTACGTATCCCAAGAACAAAAGGCCATGATATTGGGGGCCTCAAAAACCATAGTTAAACAAGAAACTGAAGGAGCTAGTATGGAGGTGCAGCAAGATGCTGTTAACACCTTAATCTACACCATACTGCTTTATTTCATTGGAACTACAAGAATATTAAATGATAGAAGTCAAGAACAATTATTAAATCTTAAATGTCCATCCTTGTCTCACTTCAAGTGGTACAAAGATGTTTTCTTCTCCAAAGTTATGACTAGGGAAGATTGTAATAATGATTTCTGAAAAGAAAAATTTATATCAGGATTCCCTCCTCTGTTTGTTGATAAAGTAAGAATGAGAATTAGGCAAAAGCATAATGGAATAATTCCATATAGCCATTATACTTAGGACGAATTGGCTGTTGAAGTAATAGCCGAAGGATTATCTCTCTGTAATGATATAAAATTCAAAAAACAGGTTGAAAAAGAAAAGCAATTGGGCAAAAAATCTCTAGGGGATTTCTATGAACAATTCGGTTATCCTCCTTTGAATAAACCTTATAAAAGGGAAAAAAGAAAAATAGGTAGACCTTATTTCAAAAGGTTAAAACCAATAAATAAAAATAGAGAGCTAAAGAGCCGAAGAAAATACAACCCGTATTTCCTTAAAAAAGAAAATAAGAAACCAAAGGGAAAGGGTAAGACAAATAAAGGCTCAACAGTAACTATTTGTCATAAGTGTGGCAAAGTCGGACATTATGCAAATAAATGTTGGGCTAAAGCCAAAATTAATGAATTAGAAATAGAAGAATCTCTTAAGAGGCAACTGCTAGAACATTTTGTGACAAGTGATTCTGATTCAAGTAGTCAAGCAGATTTTTCTGATAATCAAGAAGAGGTAGATCAATTGCTTATTGAGCAATCCTCAGATGAAGAAAGTTGTAAGTGTGACCATTATAGTGCTGTCCTTAAAAGGAATGGATTAAGCATAAATGTTTTAACAAAAGAAGAAAGTCTTATCTTAGACATTATAGATAAAATTGAAGATCCAGAAGAAAAGGGGAAAGCCCTACAAAAATATATAGCATTATCCAAAGAAGGTTCTAGTAAAGGAACTACCATAATATAGAAGAAACTTAAAAAAAAAACGCAACATTATTCTTTTAATGAAATCCTTAAAAGGATAAATATTAAAAAAGATAAAGAGCTGACAGTTCAAGATCTCAAGGCAGAAGTTAATGAAACAACAGAAGAACTATGAAAATTAAAAGCGAGAATTAAAACCTTAGAACTTATTAGTTTTAAGGAATTATCTAAAAAATCAGAAGTAGAAGAAGAAGAAGATCTGGATGAACACTTAGAAAAAATAGACACCAGATCTGTCAATGTTATAGATAGGGTGATATTCCAAAAATGGTATAGTAAAATTACCCTACTAATTACTAAAGAATATATTATCAAGGTAGAAGCCCTTATAGATTCAGGAGTTGATTTAAATTGCATAAGTGAAGGAATAATTCCTACCAAATATTTCTCGAAAACCACTCAAGTACTTAATACAGCCAATGGGGGAAAAATGCCAATCCAATTCAAACTCTCTAATGTCGGCGTTTGTTTTGACAAAACTTGTCTAGAAACCAATTTTCTTTTAAGTAAAGATATTTCCAAGTTGGTGATTCTAGGAACACCATTTTTGAGTCTGTTATACCCCTTTCAGGTAACCCATGAAGGAATAATTGCAAAAATAAATAGTAAAAAGACCAAGATTAAGTTCACCACTAAACCTGAATGGAATGAGATAAACAACCTTAAGGTTAAGGTGGATAAGAAAGAACGCTTCTTATTCTTTTTAAAGCAAGAAATAGATTATAAGAAAATTGAAGAAAAAATCAATTTGCCTTATACCTAGGTAGAAATAAAGAAATTTCAAGAAAAATTAGAAAAGGAAGTCTGTGCTAATATCCCAAATGCTTTCTAGCACTGGAAAAAACATATAGTAGAATTACCATATGAGCCTGATTTTAAAGAAGCATGGTTCCCACTAAAGCCAGACCTATACAAATGAAAGATAGGCATCTAGAAATCTACAAAAAAGAAATTGAATATTTGCTTGTTAAGGGACTTGTTAGAAAAAGTTCTAGTCCTTGGTCCTATCCAGCGTTCTATGTTGAGAATGCTGCTAAAATAGAAAGAGGAGTTCCGAGAGTTGTTATAAATTATAAGTGTTGACGTGTTGAATTCCCCAGCCAGAGTTTGGCGGGCACCTCAAATGTATTACCGAAAAGGCCCTTGCTCGGGAAGAGGCCCAGCTCGGAGTTGCCTCCCGTGGGAGGAGCGCGTCTCTTGGGAGTCGAACCCGTATCCTCTTGAAAAAGAGGGTCTTAGGGCCTATCCCAGGCACCAATCCAACCGATGTTAAGGTGTTGAGTTCCCCGACCAGAGCCTGACAGGCACCTCAACAATAAGCGTCTCAATAAAGTTTTAAGATGGAGTAGATATCTAATTCCAAACAAAGAAGATTTATTATATAGTTTACATAAAGCAAAAGTATTCTCAAAATTTGATCTAAAGAGTGGATATTGGCAAATCCAAATAAAAGAAAAAGATAAGTATAAAATTGCTTTCACTGTCCCTATCAGCCATTTCGAATGGAATGTGATGCCCTTTGGACTAAAAAATGCTCCTTCAGAATTCCAACGGATTATGAATGAAATTTTTAATCCATACTCCAAATTTCTTATAACATACATCGATGATGTATTAGTTTTCTCAGAAAGTATAAGCAACATTGGAAACACTTAAAAGTGTTCTTTGAAGTCATTAAACAAATAGGATTAGTGGTATTCGCTAGAAAAATGCAAATATTCCAAACAGAGATAAGATTCTTAAGCAATAATATTAAACAAGGACTTATTAGTCCTATTGATAGAGCTATAGTCTATGCAGAAAAGTTCCCAAATGAAATACGGGATAAAAAACAATTACAAAGATTTCTACAAAGTTTGAATTATATAGCAAAATTTTACAAAGATCTAGCAAAAGATTCAAAACCGCTATTTGATAGACTAAAGAAAAATCCTCCAGATTGGGATGAAAAATGTACTAAAGCAGTACAAAAAATAAAATCAAAAGTAAAAGAAATTCCTTGCTTGACTTTACCGGATCCTGAGGCGTTCAAGATAGTTGAAACTGATGCCTCAGAAATAGGATATGGAGGCATATTAAAACAAAGAGAAAATAATAAAGAAATATTGGTTAGATTCACCTTGGGTGTTTGGAATGCTACCCAAAAGAACTATCCAACAGTCAAAAAAAGAGGTTTTAGCTATAGTATTAATAATATCAAAATTTCAAGAAGACTTATTGAATAAAAAGTTCTTATTAAGAATTGATTGCAAGTCAGCCAAATCAATGTTAGAAAAAGATGTCAAAAATCTGGCCTCAAAACAAATATTTGCTAGATGGCAATCGATTTTAGCTATATTTGAATTTGATATAGAACATATAAAGGGTGAGGCAAATTATCTTCTAGATTTTTTGACTTGAGAATATTTGCAGGGTGTGGCGAAGACATCGCCCTAGTACTTCATCTCCAACCAAATCAGTCATAGTCTCTCCTAAGAAGGAAGAAGACTTTAAACTACTTGGTGAGAAAAGAATCTTGGTAATTGAAGAATTTGACCTTATTAAGCCAATTAATGATATAGTCAAAGATTTCCTACCTTTCCAGCTACCTGCTAATTGCTATCCAAAAACCAGAGAATGGTATGAACTCATTTTAACAGAAACTCACTCTGCATCATTCTTTCATACCATGAGAAATTATAATGAAATAGCTTATTCAGCTATTAGGATTCATAATGTGTTAACCTTAGAAGACTAGGAGAAAAGTCCTCATCAAAGGACGTATTTTTGACTACTAATAGTTATCCAAAATCATATAATTACTTTAATTATATAGAAGCCTAGGAAAATGTTTTATTCTATCAAAATTCTATAGGAATGCATACCTGGTTTCTATCCTTTAAAACTAAAGATAAATATTATAATCAATCATTCCCAAATTGGTTTAAACAATATTTTGCCTTAATAGGCATCACACTAGGCTTTTTTCCCGAAGACCTTCAAAAAAGCTTAGGTCTCTTTCAAAAAGAAAATAAAGATAAATTGCCAAAACCAGATGATTCGTGCTTAATGTTTATGGTATACTATGAAATTCCACGGATTCTAAGCTAGAATTATGAAATAGAGAAACCTACAATTAGAAATGACTTAATAGTCCCTTCTTATCTAGAACGTTCTTGGGAAGGTGGTGGAAAAAATATGATTTTTCCCACTTGGTGAAGGAAAAAATAAGAATAATATATTTTAAAAATCCTTCTCAAATGAAAGAATCTATTCCTGAAAAAGACACCCAAAAGGTTTCAAACAAAATTAATATTTTATCAACAAAGCAATTGTCTCCTCAAGAAAAGCAAAAGTTGAAACAATTATTAATTTTCGATAATGAAGAAATGGAAATAGAAGACACTGATAGCGAAGACAGCTAGCATCCACCAAGTCACAACTAGACCCACTTGGCTAGCTACTCTCAAGACCCCGATGACCTGTAAAGTCACTTTTTCTCCAACCTTTTTAGGTTTCCTGCTCCGATCTAATCCAAAAGGAATATGCTTTTTAAAGTGCTTCGACAGCTGGCCTAAGAGATAAGAGGAATCTACTTTTCGCTGGAATTCAGCTATTGGTCCTTTTATCTATATAAGCCTTCTCTGAATGAAGTAGAGGTAGGTTTTTTGAGTGTGTGTGCATCTTTTAGTGGAAAGTTTCCCTTGTAAAAACTCTCTCTCCCTCTCTCTCTCTCGCGCTCTCTCTCTCTCTCTCATTGAGTGTTAAAATTGTAATTTGAAATTGTATGGAGTGGATAGTGTGCTACTCTTTTAAAGTTGGGTTTGCTTCTACTGAGCTGTATCACATGTAAGTAATAATAATCCCTACTTTTTCGATATTACATATATCTACTTTTGTTTATGTATTTATATAGAGGAATTTGTAGATTTGTTAGATTTATTATTGTATGTCTGGAAGGAAGTGTTAGATTTATTATTGTATGTCTAGAAGGAAGTGGTATCAGAGCCATCGATCTACTAGGAGGGTTTATAATGTTGCATTCGTATTTGTTTTGTTTTTGAGCCAATTTGTAAATTTTAAGGGCGAAATTTCTTTTAGGGGAGGAGAGTTGTAATGCCTCGAAGTTAATTAAATATTATCAGTGTGCAAAATGGTGAATTAGTATGCCATAATAAATGTTTTAAACTTAATTTGATTATTTTGTGGTATTTTTAAATTAGTGATATTTTGATTATTTTAATGATTTTTTATTACCTTAAATTATTTTTATTTATCATTTTGAATTTTGAAATAAAACAATTTATCAAATGCCAAAAATGTCATATTTTGCAAAATAGTAGGTGGCCCACGGTTTTCACACAGTGAAACCACCTACCTTTTTGTTTATTTAAACTCTCTTTCCCTTTATCTTTCACTCACACCTCTCACTCTCTCTCTTTCCATCTCTTCCTTTCGTTACTCTGACTCTCTTACTGTTTCTCTCTCTTTCTCTCTCTCATTCAAAAATTTGAATTGAAGCTTTGGTTTTTCAATGAATTGGAAGCTCAAGAACGAGTTTAGATGGTTATAAACTTGATTTAAAACTTCAATCTAAGGTTAGTTTTAAATTTTAAAACTTTTCTAAATTTTTCTAATTTCTTAGTATTTTGAAATTTAAGCTTTCCTAAGCTTATAAAAGCTTTGATCTAATTTAGAGAAACTTAAAACAACTAAAATCTAAGCTCCCTTTGAAGAAAAATGGATTTAAATCAAGATTTTTTATTTTTCTCTATTTCTCTCTATTTTCATATTTATTTAAAATTTTTGTTCAAATCTTGTTTAAATTAGTTCGAAAGTGTTTTATAATATTTTTCTATCATCTATAGATGTTTTCCATGCTTGAGAATTGAGAAAAACATGTTGAAATGAGGATTTGAGCTCGAGAGGCTGAGCACCCATGCTTGAAAAATTCTAGAATTTTCTAGTTCTGCAGGCCGAACTTCATGTTTAGTAAGCCAGATTCATGGGTTTAGCAGACCGGATTCATACGTCTTGTAGGCTGAACCTGGAAAAGTTCGGCGAACTAAACCTGGTTTTTCATAAGCCGAACTGCACAGTTTTGCTGGCCAAACCAGGGAGACTGGCAGGCTGACTGCACATGGTGAAATTTTGTTATTTTTCATCCGTTTTTACTGTTTTGAACCTCAATTGAGATTTTAACGTTACAATATGATTTTATAAATACAAATGGCACACTAGGGCACCATGAAATAGTTTAGCAATGTGAAATATCTTAAGTTAGATACTGATAGACTTAGTTATTATACATTTAAGGTTGTTCATGGATCCACAGAGCTAACGTATAGCGGACCGAGATTACAGTGTGAGACACCGGCATGAGCATTGAGGTAGGACTTCTACCATTCTCTTTGGCAACCTAGTTTTAAAAGATTTTGGCCTTAAAGAGATTTTTATCAGAATGTTTTCAATGTGTGATTGAAAAGGATTTTCATTGGCTGTTTTCATAAACAGTAGTTTAAGGTGATTTTTATAATAAACCTCATAATAAATGTAAATGAAAATATTTGGTAAAAAGAGATTTTAAAAATTATAAAAAAATATATATAGAAGGGCATGGTGCCATATCAAAGATCGGGTCGTATAGCGTGTGACCTTGGGGGCAGGTCCCAAAACCCAACTAGGCCACTACAGTGGTGTTACATATATGGTTTGCCTAGGAAAAGAAAATGATATTCTTTCTGGTTGACCAATAAACGGTTTTGGTGAGATTAATTTTTATTGAATTCTATTTATTCATTATTTAAGTCTTTTTTTCTAAATAATTTCTTGAATAATGAAATTTTCCTTTTAAACTTAAATGTTTTTAAAATATATAGTCCTGTTGAGCCTTTCGCCCACTTTTTATTTATTTTAAAATCTCTCCCCCCTCTAGGTGGATTTCAACTTAAGATTGGAGAAGAGTCCACAAACAGGATATTCGAGCAATAGAAGTACTAAGTAGGTTATTTGAATTATTAAATCAAGGCATGTATTACTTTAACTTTCTTTCTTTACTTTGGACAGTGGTTGTAATTTAATATTGTCGGTACTATGTATGAGCACAAGATGTGAGTCAGTAGACCCATTCTTGTTTCTTCTTATTTCTTTATTATTTTCTTATTGTTTACTTTGTTATTCTTATTTGTTTAATTAATATAAATGCTCGCTTTAAAAAGGTTTTAAATTATCAAATTTTTCATAATTAATGAATTTCTTTAACTTGTGTTTAATCAAAATTTTTACTTAATTAACTTAATTAAACCGCTACGTTACCTCCCATACTCTAGGACGTGACATATATATATTTTAGTGTTCAATATTAATAATGAAAACAATCATAATTATACCTTATTCGGTTTTGTTTTAAGAATTTTTAGAAATATTTTTGCATGCCTTTTAAGGCAAAAATTTTAAAAACCCTCTCAACACAATTCTCAAAAAATTCTTATCTTCTAAAACAAAACCATTTTCTCCTATTTTGAAAATACTACCAGACAGAGCCAAAGTTACAAATCTTTATAAAAATGAATGAGTAAATTTATAATCATATTTTATTATCATAATGAATACAATTACAAACTTATTTTATTATGATAATGAAAGAAATTATAATATTATATATATGTATTTCACTATCCTACTTTTGTAATATTGGAGATTGTCATATATTATTATAAAGTTACAAATCTTTATGATTAATGAATATAATTATAGTTCTAGTTCATTATCATAAAGATGCAATCATTATGCTTTTATCATTGATGATCATATATATATGTGTGTGTGTATGTGTGTATATATATATATATATATATATCAATGTTCAACATTAATAATAAAGGCAATTATAATTATAAAGTTACAAATATTTAGGATAATGAACGAATTTATAATCTTTTCATTATAACTTTATTTCATTATCATAATGAACATAATCATAAACTTATTTCATTGTGATAATCAAAATAAGATTATAATCTTATTTCATTCTAACAATATAGAAAATATAATCATAGATAATAGTCTATTATATAGAGGTTATATATATCCTATTACAATTTAAGGCTTTAATGGTCTTTACATGTAAAATAATAGATAGTTATGTGATTAAAATAGTTTGTGGATAATTTTAAATTGAAAGTTCTATAATGAGACATTTATATAAATTACCCTTTATACATGTATGATAATCATATATTAGCTAAGAAAAAAAACATGTTTACTATGAAATGAATGTGCCATATTAAAGAATTTTATATTTTCATTATGACAATGATGTTATTATTATCAAGAGGAAAAGAATTGAAAACTTTTCAACAGTTCATGAATGATATAATAAATGGCAAAAGTGTTAATGAAAAAACAAATAATGACATTGTTATAATGAAAACATAGTAATAATAGCCGCAAGTGCAAATATAAGCATAAATTATTGGAAAACGAGTACGCAACATATTTTAAAAATTTTTAGTTAAAACATTTTTCTAAAAATAAGTTAGACATGCTATGTATATAAATTAATAGAAGATATTTTGTATTTCTTAGTAGACTAGAAAACTGTAGGAATTGCTACACGAAAAATCTACCAAAAGATCTTCAACCAACTAGACTTCTTTGTTATTCTCTTTTCATGATTGGAATGTAGGTGGTCACAAGCCATTCATTCTTTTCATATACAACCACTCCTTCCAAACACTTGAGAAAACAAAGAGCTAAGGTTCACGATATTAAACAATAGTTCAATGGGAGTTTCAAAGTGTTTCAAGCAAAATACACTTCTATAAATATCTTAAGTGATCTAAGATATAATAGAAAATTGTTCCCTTTATATAGATTCAAATCTCAAGTTGAAAACATGTAAAACACGTTTGCTTCAAAAAAAAAAAAGGCGTGGTCAACAGCGCCCTCTATATGGAGGTCGATCGTGTGGTTAAGGCTAACCTAACGGATGCATTTTTCAGCTTCTCAGACTAATCTGATTCGCTTGATTTGAATTGATTAGATAAATCTTCTTATTTGACGTGGATATCTTTTATAGAGCATCAGTTTTAATTCAAATAATCTAATAGAAAAGTTATCTAATTAAAACAGTCATATATAAATAATCCTATCTAAATAAAATCTATTTTAAATAATTCAACATGTTTCTTTTGAATTAATTCACAAAATTAATTCAACCAATAAATAAACATGAATTATTAAATCCAATTAATTAAATTTTAGCCAATCTAATAAATAATATAAGTTACCAATATCTAGGATAAACATATCATCTCATTCCAAAAAATATTATAAGCTAGCAAAGGGGACCGATGGACATATATAGATTAAGCTCCTATGATTATAAAATAACATATTTTCAATATGTATATTTTATAATTATCAACTTTAAAGTTATTCCACTTAAAGCTTTCAGCCGCACTTTTGAACTATATATAAATTATAAAACTCCAATAAGTTTATCATCTATGATATATCATAATATGTAACATCCTTATAGGATATTTATAAGCAACTTAAAGATAAATTTCGTTTTACCTTCTCAATTATATTTATCTTATGTTTCATTATCTAACCATTGAAATACTCATTATTCATAACCAATAATAATTAGTATACCATTTGGTTACACATATAAATCAAAATGGTTGATTGCTCCAGTTTTCAATTACAGAATAATGCCTATAAGAGAATATCATTAACTTTACAAAAGAGCTATGGACTCTATATCTATAAATAACAAGTCTACGTCAATTAAGGGTCATGTTTCTAATATCTCGATATGCGTACCTTCATGTAATTCAATATGTTACCTTTTGGTATATCAAAAGACAAAGTCAAGAATACCAGCTCATTGATTCATTTTAAAATTAAAATGTAACGCATATAATTATCTAAAATGAATTGATTTATACAATGGAATTATTAATCAAATCAATTCATCTTTAGCCCTGATCGAATATATCATCACCAATGACAATATACTAATGTTTCTATTTAAGAAGTCCAACATCGATGACCAAGATAAGTTATCTTCGATTAGGGTATAGGCAACATAACAATCTTAACATGAATAAAGCGCTCAACTTTATTCCCCGATTATGGACCTTATCATTTGGACTATCACCTTTAATATTCATGTCTTCCGTATAATTTATCCATCATATACACAATCTTAAAGGTTTAGACTAATAGACTTAGGCTTTTGTTTGCCTATCCTACATTCAACATCAATGAACATAAAGAGGACAATATTTAATATATGAAAATAAATAACAAACTCTTTATTGATTAAATGACTCTAAAAACTATTATATCATTTAATCCTTATAACACTTAGTCTAACATAAATGTCAAAAGTGTGAAAGAATAGAAGTTTTATAATAATGACAAAATTAATAGAAAAATTAAAAGTGTGAAAAATTTAAGGCTGTTCAAAAAAATTGAAAAACAAAAACTGGCTGCCAAATCAATTAAAAAAACCAAAAAATTGGTTTTGGGACAAAAACCAACAAAGTCGGTCGAAAACCAACTACCCATGCATTTCTAGTGGTCAGTTTTTGGAAGGCCTTATTTTAGTTGGTACCAACCGATTGTCTCCATCCTTTTCTTTTTAAATTTGGCCATAATATATGCCCTTCTCATATCATTTCAACATAACTGCTTGGCATTATTCACTCTGTTTTTTATTGATCTTTATATGGGCATATGGATGATTATTAAATTAAACGCAGACATGAATCTAATGATGTTAACTAGAAGTTCAAAAATGCCAAGAAAGTATAAGAAATACATAAAGGCCTTTTCTTTTCTTCTTTTTTTTATGCTATTTTATCTTTAAAATTTAAATGTTGAATTGAACTTCCATGAGGTTTTTGAATGGTTGTCCATGGTTATTTTATCTGTAATATAATAATGTGTTTTTGTCCTTTGTAATTGAAGCTAAATATTGTAACGAATTAAGATCACTTTTAGTATCTAGCTAGTTACTCTAGTCGAAAACCAACAGACTGTCAAGCTATTTGGTTAGTTTTTGATTCCACTTTCTCCAAATTATCAACCAAAAAGTAACGAAAACCAATAGATGTACACCACTATAAAAAATACACCAAAATGTGAATATAAGCATAATAATAAAAAAAAATTATGATAATGACAAAGAAAATATAAGAAAAAACATGTTAAATATGTGTACAAAAGTGTGAATATAAACATTATGATAAAAAATAGAAGTTGTCACCTAACCTAGGCGCTCCATACAGTTGTACATTTAGGTCACCAGTTAAACCAGACTCATACTCGAATTCAAGCTATGCTCTATAAACACCTACATTTACTCCTCATTGAGAGATGGACATTCTTTTGTTACCAACGTCTACCTAACCTATAATGCCTGCCTAACTTAACACATAGCTAATGTATAACTAAGCTAGGTAGTGCCATATTCTCTTTAAAACTAAACCTAAAACCAATGTAATTATTTAAAAAAATTGTGTGTCAAACTCTTGAAAATCTTGTAATTTACAAGAAATTATGTGTCCATACTCAAAAAAATGGGTCGATGATAAAATATTTACAATAATTTACATTTCAAAATGAAACATGCACAAACCATACTTATAGTTAAGGCCACTTACAAGCAAACTACATGGCACACACATAAAATTCGCTTTCTCATAGTACGATGATTTTATTTAGAAAACTATACATGTGTCTTTTTGCCATGAATGCAAATGATATAATAAATCATATATATTATGGTAACAATCTTGTGAGGCAGTTGAAATGAATTTCTACTTATCTCATATCTAAACAAAAGGTGTACAAGTGAAAGGCGTCAATATCCTTGTCAAGCATGATGCATCGGTGACCTTTACATTATTGTTTATGGGTATATAATTACTACATGTAGTCAACATAATATTGATATAAACTACTAGTTTATATAATCATTCACTTTAAACAATATTAGCAAAAACTAATTTTTTATATATCATGAACTAATCAGGGATGATATATCAGTAAATTCCCATCTTGTTGAATTAATAATATACTTGAATATCACCCCCTATATGAATACAGAGAAAAGAAAGCTTGTTTGGATCCATAGTTACTCAAGTGAAACACTTAGTATGTATACTAAGACATAAAATTACTCAAAAGATTCTAATAGGCTCACTAAAGTATCAAAATTACACAAAGAAAGGTACTCTGTTTGTTTATATAATTTATGTTTCTAATCAATAAATTAATAAAGCTACAAGCACATGTAAGAATTATTGTACCAATGTAATTTATGCTATAAATTTCCAAGAGTACTCCACCTAGTGTTTTTGATAATCAACACATAAAGAAAATAGCAATCCTAGAATCAAAGAGCATTAAAAAGTATCATGTTTAATGTATATAATTATCTATATCATGTAAAATTAAAATCAATCCAACAAGCATTAATATATTAGTACAAACACATATATATAAAAAGTGTGCACAAATATAATTTACTGCTCCCTATATGCAATCATCAAACTCCATAATTTCTTCCACTAATTCAAGATTTTATTATAATATTGAATAAAAAAAGAAACAAAGTAGATATATTGATCTAATTATCAACGTAGTAAATATAAATCTAAAAGAGCTCATTACCTTGTATGCAACTTGATTGAAGTAGAAGAAAAAACTATTATAATCTATTTAATTTTTAAGTAAAAACATAGAGATTAAGCAATGATAGCTTCAAATTAAATGAAAATTGAACAAATGAAAGTTGCTTTTTTTTTCTAGAATAAGGCAGAAAGTGATTTGCTTAAGAGAAGACTTCAGTGATTTATATATATATATATATATATATATCCAATTATCCTTAACTTTGCCGACATAATATAAGGAACAATCTCAAAAACAAAACAATTATTTAATGTATTAGATATTGATAAAAATATTTAAACAAAGTTGTCCCATAAGGATTAAGTTAGGGAACACATTATTAGTAGAAAAATGACCTACTATAATGGCTAAAAGAAAATCAATAAAGCTATAAGCAAATTTAATGCCACGTTAATTAAATATTAGTCAAGTAAATGATATAATATTTATTATTGTTATTTATTATTATTATTACTATTATTACTACTATTATTATAATTATTATTATTTGCTCATTAAGCTTCTTCTACGAGTAGACTAAGTCTTCACACTACACCAAATAATATCAAATCAAATTAATAAAATTTAAGCATTTCAATGATGGTTATAATGTAATGCAAATGTGTTATTATTGGCTAAATTTGGATGTGAGAATTTAGGGGCACCAGGGCACCATATCTGACCTTACTTTTCAAGATCAATATACTCACTTATATAATGCCTTTAGAAGATAGTAAACTGACATTTCCTTTACTCTATGGCATTCTCTTTTTCTCTAGTGAAACCATACTAGACAAGGTAAAAAGTATGACTACCATGTGATGTTGCACGTGGTACATATGTCGTGGTTTGACATCAACAAATGTCCTTTCTTCGTTCTTTATCTATACCTTGTAGGTTTGTATACGACTCGGTGTAAACTCATTTTATAGGACTCCATATGTTATTCTTCCTCCATAGATAATTATTCTCCCTCTTTCCAATTTTCTAACTTCTCTCTATTTGGCTGGTGACAACCACTTCTATCCTTTGGAAAAAAGCACAAGAAAAACAAAATAATAATCATATTAAGTCAAGCACCCATACTGGTTTGGCACATGTCACTACTACAATCGGGGCTATTAGCAAGACATTTTTTATGATGATAAAAGTCGTTGTAAATATTCACGCAATTGCGATGACATAACGTCAGAAACAGGGGCTCTATATGCATCACCGTATCCTATTGTATTTGCGATGACATATCGTAGCAATTAACATTTGATGCCTAAACCTCTATGGCATGAAGTTTTCTCATGCCACTACATAGGTATTTGCGATGCTATTGTCGTCGCAAATAATAACAAGGTACACGTGGCAATCATCAGTTTCACGTTTATGACAACATTGTCATCCTAAATACTAATAGGATATAGCTATGTTTGACTGTCAAACATGTTGATTGTGAGATTATTTGTGAGATAAAGTCATCGTAAAAGGTGAAATTTTAATTTTTTGCCAAAATTTTGGTGCAGGAAAAGGCTATCTATTAAATTTTATTTGCGACAACATTTTTAATTTGTCATCATAAAAAGTTGTTCAAGACTCATCTTATCCAAATTAAATAAGATGCTATCATTTTATTTATCTTTTGCAACAACATTATACTTATTTTTGTCGTCACAAAAGCTTTGCATATAAATGAACCTAAAGACTCCTCTTCCTCCAATTTCCTTCCTTTCCTCTGACCCTTTCTCTCTATTTCTCCGCCCTATTCCACCTCAAATCTCTCCAAACTTCCAAAAACACATAGATTCATGAGTTTTGTATTGCAAAAACTCATGTTATCAAACAATATTCATAAAAATCTCTCTAAATTGTAAAATCCTCAAACGTTTTCCCAGTTGAGTTTTGGAGCTTTTTGGTTGTTTTTTGGCCATCCAACGTAGAAGTTTTTGCTACTATCCTTGTTTTCTAACTCCCTTTCATAGTGAGCTTTAGATTATGTAAGTTTTTAATTTTTTTGGTATTTAGATTTTTAAAATTGTGTTGTGAATTTGATGTTTGGAATTGTGAATATTAGTAGGTTGTGAATTGTTGTAGAATTATGAATTATGATTGTGATTATTTTTAGAATTGTATGATGTAGGATTGTTATAATTGTGATATTTGTAAAATTGTGATATTTGATATTTGGATTTTGGGATTGTGATTGTTGTTTAGGATTGTAAATTGTGATTATGATTGTTGTTTAGGATTGTAAATTTTGGTTGTGATTGTTTTTGGAATGTGTAGTTATGGTTAAGTTGGAAATAAGTTGTTTATTCAAGTGGTTAGGGTTGAAAATAAAATAAGTTAGTATAGTATAAAATTAATTTTAATGCATTATATTAATTAACAAATTGAAAGAATAATTGTTGAAATTATTAGTAATAATTTAGATATCACATTCAAAGTTGTTATTACTAATCAAAAAACTTAAAATAAGGAAATGAAGATTCTTAATTAACAATTAATGGACTAATTAATTAATTAAGTATAAAGAAAAATAATATAATAAATCATTATTATAAATTGATAAGCAATATTATAGTTTAACAATTATAATATTATTGTTAAGGATTAATTAATTAATATATTGTTTTAATTAATTGATACGAAAAAATAAATGAATTTAAAATTATATGTTATTGTAAATAGATGAAGAATTGTAACATTATTGTTCATAAAAATGAAGAAACTAATTTTATTTAAAACCAATAAGAACAATAAAATTATTATACAATTTGATAAGATTGATATGTGACTTCCTAGTCACAAAAAACATACACAAGTACAAATTTAAGTTTTTATTTTATATGTGCATGTATGAGTTTGCTTTAGACCTATTTGAGGATCGATATATAGAAACATCGATGCCTAAATTGTCCCATTTAGACACAATACACAAATTACAATACTAAATGGGATAAGGCCTTACCTTGTAGGTTTACAGTAAAGGTGGTGTCACTATAACAAATTTTTGGTTATAAAACTTTCATTTAACAACCGTTTTCTAAAAACCATCGTGGTAAGGGAAAAAAAAAGGTGGCGAGTTATGTCCGTGAAGATAAAAACCTTTGTGGAATGGCTACCAAACGAGACGGTTTTTTAAAAAACCATCGCGGTATACCTTACCTATCACAACAGTTTCTTAAAAAATCGTCGTGGTATCTCACGGCCATTCCACGATATTTTTTAAAAAACCGTTGTGGTAGCTCCTTTAAGTCACATTTTTCTTATCTCGACAGTCAGACACAATTCAAAAACTCACTTCTCAAATACGAACATAGACTAGTTTGTATCAACTATCACCATCCCTCTCCTCCTCCACACTCCTTAATCTCATTCCAAATTGTAAGTTTTTGTTAGAAATTGATAAATTTTTGTTGATTTTGTTGTATAATTAATCCAAAATTGATAAATAGTTGTTAATTTTGTTGTTTATTGCGTGATTATTGTATTGTAGATCATGGGTATGATTTATTTGTTTTATGATGGGTATGTATAATTTGTTTTATGATGGGTGATGTTTTTGTTTTATGATTAGAATATATATAGGTGGGTGTGTATATAATTTGTGAAATTAATTTTAATTGAATATTTGCTATTTATTATTTCGATTTAGGACTTACAAAATGGATAGGAAATGGATGTAGGATTTTTTATTGTCTAGAGAATATGTGAATAGTGTGGAAGAGTTCTTAGATTTTGTCAAAAGTCATGGAAGGTTCCACAATGGTTTATTTATAATCCTATCGTGGAATGCTGCTGTCTTTCTACAGCATTTATAATGTTGTAAAATAGCTTCCATGACGATTTATAAATAAACTATCGTGGAAGGCTGCTATCTTTCAACAGCATTTATAATGCTATAAAATAGCTTCCACAACGGTTCATAAATAAACTGTTGTGAAAGGTTGCTGTCCTTTTCACAACATTTCCATGACGATTTATTTATAAACCGTCATGGAAGGCTGCTGTCTTTCTACAGCATTTAAAATGCTGTAAAATAGCTTTCATGACAGTTCATAATAAACTATCGTGGAAGGCTATTGTCTTTTTTACAACATTTCTAATGCTGTAAAATAGCTTCCACAATGGTTTATTTATAAACCGTGGAAGGCTGTTGTTTTTCTATAGCATTATAAATGCTGTAAAATAGCTTCCACAACAGTTTATTTATAAACTATTGTGGAAGCTGCTGTCTTTTTTACAGTATTTTTAATGCTGTAAAAAAGCTTCCATGATGGTTTATGCATAAACCGTTGTGGAAGCTTCCATTTACGTCTTAAAAATTTTGAAACGTGTGCCCACCTCCCCATTTTGAATCCCCTTAAAAATTTTGAGATGTGCACCCACCTCCCCATTTTGAATCTGCCTCCCTCTCTTTCTCTCTAAAATCCCTCTCTCTCTCTTAAGATCTCTTTCTGTCGCCGTCACCTCCTCGCCATCGGTAAGCTCCCCGTCCCTCTCTTTCTCCTCTTCCCCCTTCCCCCCACCCCTTCCTCCCCTAACTGCCCCACCCTCACCCCCTACCTTAGCCCCCCTCGCCCCACCCTGCCTCACACTAGCCCCCCTCACCCCCTCTCCCCACCCACCCTACCCCACCCTTGCCTCCCCTCGCTCCTTTGCCCCACCCACCCCTCACTCCAACCCACCCTCGACCCCTAGCCCCACCAGCCCCCACCCTACCCCACCCACCCTCTCCCCATCACCCCATCCCCCTACCCCTCCTCACCCTGCCCCACCCTCCCTACCCACCCCCCTCGCCCCCTTGCCCACCTACCCCCCACTCCACACCACCCTCGCCCCACCCGCCCTCTCCCTTTCTCCCTACGCTGCCCAGGCCCGCCCCACCCACCCCCTACCCTGCACCACCCTCGCCCTACCCATCCTCCACCCTGCCCCTACAAATTTTATTTGTTTTGTGAATATGTGAAATTATATGAATATGTGAAATTGTGTATATGTGAATATGGGTAATGTGTGAAATTGTGTAATTGAAATTGCAAAATTGTGAATATGTGTAATATGTGAAATTATGTGAATATGTGAAATTGTGCAATTGAAATTGTAAGCTTGTGAATATGTGAAGTTGTGAATATGTGAAATATGTGAATGTTGTGAATATATGAAATTGTGTAAATGAAATTGTGAACTTGTGAATATGTGAATATGTGAAATTATGTGAATATGTGAAATTGTGTTTGTGAAATTGTAAACTTGTGAATATGTGAAATATGTGAAATTGTGTAATTGAAATTGGTTTGATCCCCTCGAACACCCATCACGTGAGAATTTCGTATTAGTCATGAGATAGTAAGTATTAATTTTCTCTTATAAAATTAATTGTTTTGAGTCCCACATAATTGTATCGTCTATTAATTCATTTAAACATGACACATTGTTAGGGCACTTAACAATCGGAAGCTTCAAGCGAAAAGCGATGTCACAAACCGACCAAATGGAATACTATATTCCAAACGTAAGTGTCCAAGACAACAAGAAAACGTAAAATGTGATTTTTTTATTTTACGTTTCATGCAAGATATAATTACAAATGGTATACAAGCCCTAGGAAGAAAAGATTTTTATATATCTGCGGATATACATAAAGTTAGATTAGAGTTGGTACAATTTGTAAATAGGTACATAATTTTTAGATAGATAAATAGAGATAGTAGATAAACAATTACTCAAAATAGCTCAAATGTAAATGATCTTGTAGATACCTTGTAATTTCAATAGACATCAATTTTTGTATGCAATCAGGGCCTTTTGTAATGATAACACACGAAACTGGCCATCCCATGGGAAATAAAAAATTTTTGGAAAATTTTTTTTGGCGATACCAATTTTTCACGATAGTTTTTATAAAAACCGTCATTGAAGCATAAGCTTTTATGACTATCTTACAAGAAAACGTTGTGGAAGGTCATGCTTCAACAACCCTTTTTGGGAACCTTCAATGATGGTTTTTATAGACTCTGTCGTGGAAGCTTCACTTTCCACGACGGTTTTTATAAAAACTGTCGTGGAAGATGCACACCCACAACCCCTCTTCGCGCCAATTTTGCTATTCTATGACGGTAAAAAACCATCAAGAAAATTCTATTTTGTACCCTGATGGAAGTTTTTACAACTATTTTTTAACCGTCGTGGAATTTTTCCACAACGGCTTTAAATCGTCGTGAAATCTATAGTCTGTAGTAGTGTGTGTAGAATTGCATGTATACATACAGAGTCTACAAATATTGAATTAGTAATGGAACTACCAGAGATTAACACCTTGACTTGGAATCGCCTTAATGCATCATCTAATGTTGTCAAATCCAATGATGCAATCTTAAAAGACAAGTCTCTTGAAGAAGATGATGACTATGATTTGCAACATGAGGAAGACGAAACTTTAGATGAGTATGTTGAAGTGGAAAATGATGACTCTGAAGATGATGATGATGATATTAATGATGATGGCAACATTCAAGACATTAGTGGTGACGAAGAATAAAAATTATATATAGCGACCCTTTTTTATATACATGTCATTTTATTATCATAATTAAACATGTGTTTATAGTACTCATATAACAAATACTAAATTATGATATTAAACCTTTTATTTGTCAATAGTTGGATATATTTGAACTAGTTGCTACATGTGTTAGCTTTTCAGGTGGAGCACAGCCTCCACCCGACCCATATAGAGTTCTGTCACACTATTACTCCTGTATGTTACAGCCCACCTACAAATTTATCAAGTTTATTCGATTAACTAATTTTAATATGAAATGTAGATTTATGTTTACAGCACCAAATGCCGTGCTTCACCATCGTTCCAGTCAAGGAAAGGCAAACAATCATGAGATCGCCTTATATATGGAGAAGTATAGAAAGATTCTGGCCACATTTGATGAGGTTGGCGGTATCTAGAAGCCACTTGGGTGGTTTGGCCCATGGTTTGAAAAAGCCATTAACATTTATACTCAATGCATATGAGCCATTCCATGATGCTTGGAAATATGTAAATGCCTAACACAAGGGGCAGATTCGGTAGCACATGCTGGTATTCATTCAACTTTATTCTTATAGAACATAATAAAAGTAATTATCATGATCTTGAATGTGTTAGAGGCTTGGTTTGCCATGGATTACCAGTACTTGGATGGTATCCTCCATGGTATAGGGAGGCATCCAAGTGCTACAAGGATTAGAAGAGCAACCTCAACAAACACTTCAAAGCACTTGAAGGATCAACAAACGAGGCACACATTGGACCAATCATCCCCTAGAATCTCAAGAATCAAGAACACTAGGGTCATTACTGCTATAGCTTTATGTTTGAGAAATTTTAGGTAATTGTATATCTACTAAGTTGATTATTTAATATATTTATTAATTTTAATATTGCTAATACCAAAAACTATTATAAACAAAAAAATTCAGGGACAAATAAAAACAATCGTGCTAACTAGAAGTGGTCAAGTTTGCATAGTCAGATATCCATCTCCCAACATTGCGACAAGAAGGTTAGCAAGTTTTTTTAATTACAAGCGATCTTAAAAGTTATCAAAGAATATATTATTCTATTATATTCAAATTATTGGAAAGGCCAACAAGGTGACCCAACAGCCAACATCTGTCGTAGACAACTAGGTAAACATGTATCGTCACGGGGAGACTTGGGTTAACCCTGAAGCACAACAGACTTTTGTAAGTACTTTTAATTTTCAATACTATATTCTCTTATTCAAATTACATTGTGTATTTATAACATTTGTTTATTTGTGTAGAATACAAAGGAGCAAGAAAGACAAACCTAAATGACACAGTCTACTTACTCTTCAGCTATATCTGCACTTAACAATAAGGGAATTTTGGAGCATGTCCTAGGAAGACGTAGAGGACGCAGGACTGTACTAGGCCCAACACTCCTATAGAGGATTTACTTTGGCGTTGGTTCATCCTCTAGTTTCTAATCAAATGGAACATCTTCGTCGCTTGTTGACCTATATGTGGAAGATTTTGTACGAAGATCGACGAGTACAATATGAATATGTACCAAAGCCATAGGACGTTGATGGAGTTGGTGGGCCAATTTCTCCTTGGAGTCCAAGTCTAGCCCCTGATGACTCCTCTCACTTTTGTTCATCCAAATCATTCGCCTTTTCTAGGTGCCACTGACAACAACAATGATGGCACTGATGATGCTGCAAATTTAGGAGATTAGATTGTATTTTCTTCTTTGTTTAATATTTTGACATATTATATTTTGTTTGGTCTTTATTTTATTATTAGAACAATATATTATTAATTGTCTTTTTTAATATTAAATTTTCATTTTCGTTATTATAATTCAATTATTTCTATTTAAAATTAACAACAATTATTAAAAAAATATGAAAATTTTAATAAACAGTCTTAAAAGACACTAAAAAATATATTAAAAAATTTGATAAAAAAACTATTTGCAACGATAATGTTGTCACAAAAAAGAAGAAACAAAATATATTTGCAACAACATCTTTGAAAAGTTTGTCGCAAATAATAATACTATGTCAGCATTAGTTCAATTAATTGCGACGACACTATTAAAAATTGTCATCGCTAAAAAAGCTAGCCATGTCACACCAACGACAAGCTAGACGACATAATTGTAGCGAGGTTTTTGTGACTATTTGTTGTCACAAATTGTTGTTGCAAAAAAATTTTTCACGACTAGCTTTTAGTGACGACTTACTAGCGACAACATTTCATCACAAATAAATTTTTTGCAATGACAAAAAGTCATCGCAAAAGACCTTGTTTGTTGTAATGTGTGCATGTTTCTTTGTTTACAAATATAAGTTTATTCATATGATTGTATAATATCCAACTTGTTTAAATGTGACATCTAAATTTCCATGTGTTGGACTACTTTTATTAAGTGTTACATGTAAGTAAATTGAATGTGGCATAAATGCATGAACAAAATTACGTTTGCGAACAAAAAATTAAATGTGTCAAACAAGTTTGTGTGCCTAACTTGAGACTTTTTCAACAAAATATGTCTTATGCTCTTACTTTTTAAATTAATAAATTTGATTGAGGTTTAATTTAAATTGCTATCATTAGATTGTTCTAATTAAATTTTACTCAAGTTTACTGGCTACAGATAGGTTTTATATGGAAGACTTCGTGAATCACATTAAGCCTTGTTTGTTACATGAGACTAGGATTGGGATAGGGATAAATAATTGTAGTCCCTTGTTTGGTGGTAGATTTTGACTGGATCAATTATTTATTGACCAAAAAATAGTCCTCTATTTATAAGATTAATAATCCTCATAAAATAGGTTAGATTAATAATCCTAGTCCTGGGATTAACAGTTTTACTTAAACCCATCACCCACCAACACAAACCTAACTTCAGTAGCAAGTTAACCTTCAACTCTAAAGACAACAACCCTCATGATGGTGAGGGTGATGACACCCTTAATGTCGACGGTGATAACTTCCAACCCATCCCCTCCATAGTGACTACAATAGCGACTGACCACCACTTCACCCACGACAATGACCAAGCTCCATTGCCATCCTAACAATAATGGCAAAAACCTTGGTTCCTTTGCGACAACCATGATGATCAAAGACCGCGACATAGTTCCATTTTCTTCGTGATGGAGACTAAACTCCACTTCCATCGAAGCTCCTCCTCTACCTCATGACAAGATGGACTTTACATCTCCTTTTCCCCTCTTCAAGCGTCCCTTCCTTTCCCAGATCCAAGCTCAGGCATAGGATCCATAAGCCATCCTCTAATTCAAAGTATATTTGGGATTTGATTTTCTTTTTATTTATTTATTTCTTTATTTATTCATTGTTTTTAATTTTTTTAAGAAAGGATCTTATTAAAGAGTTTAATTTTATTCACATAATTAAAAATTTGTTTACTAAAAGTTACTTTTCAAAATAATTATATATAATTTTGTCTAGTCCAATAATTAACCAAACTCATGATAAGATTAAACATAATTATATCCAGTCCAATCCAATTTAATCCTAATCTTATAATCTAAACCAATCTAGTGTATCAAAGGAGGCCTTAATGGTTGTATAACTTAGTTGACCTCTCATTCCATGATGCACATTGAAAAAGGCTTCAACAATAATTATATAAGACATGTCGAAAATATACGAAAAAGTTATAATGAGTAAGAACATATACAAAGTTTCTAAACGTGATCTTTTGTGTAATTATCTATAATGTTCTCAACACTCAATGTTTGGCAACATTGGTTCAAACAAATGGTTTGAACTGTTAGAGTGGAAAGCTCTAACATGCTACAGTGTAATGCAAAAGTAAGCTATAGTGTATAATTTTCTCATTGGTGTAGCCTTGCATCAGGTACGACTTCGTATAGACTTAATGATCCCCATGATGGTTACGATCCCCTACCAAACTTGGTCATCATCTGGTTTTTGCTACACCAATGGCTGACAAAGTTTGAGATCATTGATTCAGAAGTTAGAGAAGAAAAAGTTTGTCAATGCCTACTGAATTTAAGCCCACGCTTGCCGCCGTCGTTCCAGCCATGTGGTCGTTGTTGGAGTCTGAGTCCGTGCTTGTTGTCACTGTCTAAGGCTAAGCTTGCACTGCCATGACCATTCGAGAATTCCATCACCAGTCCTATCTGAGTTATTGTTCTTTCATTTTTTTTCTAGTTTTTGTTCTTAAGATCTGAGTTCTTTGGATCTTTTTATAGTTTTTTATTTTTGTTTTTGATCTGGAAAAAAGGATGAAGAAAAAGAAAAAAAAAATTTGTTTTTGATTTGGAAAAAAGGACAAAGAAAAAGAAAAAAACCCTTTTAACCTAATTTTGGTTATTTTGTTTAGTGTTTTGTTTAGATATGGTGATATGTGGAAATACAGTATTTGTGTATTTATATAAAAGTACTATATTTCTATATTAATAAATATTCTCTTGTTGCCAGCGATTTCACCGGTGCCTATAACGTTCAGTGACTTTGCCGTTAATCTTTGTATTTATATATAGGTATTTCCATGTTAATACTATATTTCCCAGCCGTCAGTTATTTGACAAAGCTACTTGTAAATTTTTGTATTTACATGTAAATAAAGTATTTACTAATCCAACAAAGCCACTAATAAATTTTTACACTTACATGAAAATACAGTATTTACAAGTAAAAACTGTATTTCTCAGAAGCTAGTGGTCTAGAAAAATCGTCATTAGATTTTTATATATACATGTAAACACAATATTGATAAGTAAATATTGAATTTTCAGCCACCGATGGTCCGGCAAAGTCATCGATAATTTTTTGTATTTACTTGTAAATACATTATTTACTTGTATATATTGCATTTTCCATCCATTGGTGATTTGGTAAAGTAACAGATAAAGATTTGTATTTATATATAAGTACAGTATTAACATGTAAATAGACTATTTTTTGGTCACCGTAGGTGCTGGCGAGGGAGGAGAGGGGGAGGTAGGGAGAAGAAAGAGACAAAATATTTTGAGACTTTTATGCTCAATTTTTCATGAGATAAATATCAATTTCTCATAATATTTTGAAAGCATATGACATGATTTACTAAGTTTTAAACAAAATCTACTATTTTGTTCTTTCTCCTTAATAGGTTTAGTTTGGCATCGTTAGTTGAAACTAATAAGTTCTAACTACTATGTATAAAGCTATTACATAGTACAATAAATAGTAAAAATTTATTACAATATAAAATTTTTTACATGTTATAATTTTAAGTTCTAACAATGTTCCAAACACACCCAACAATCATTCGTAACTTCTAGGCCTCCGTTGAAAAGTTTTGGGCCAACTCAACAAACGAGAGACTGGTGCTAGACCGAAAGCTGAACAAAATCTGGTGAAACAAATGAATAGAAAAATGAAAATCTATTAGATTCGCTGGCGGTACATAAGCTGTACTATGTTGGGTGATGTATGTGTAACTAATGAGAACTGATAGATAATCCACTTTGATTTGCAAAAAAAATGGTTAATCTAACTCAGTGTATCATCCAATCATGGTTTTGACTTTTGAGTTCTCAAAGAAATAAAAAGCTTTGCTATTACTAATCACATCTGGAAGGCTAGCACGCGTTGTCTTAAATATTTAGCCTGCCCAAATCATTCAAGCCTTTGACTTTTTATTTTTCAAAAAACAAAAAAACTTTGGGGGAATGGTAAATGGCAGAGTTTTCACGTCAAACAGCGAACAGTCACTTTGTGTTATTTCTCATTTCAACGTTTCATGCAGTCATGCTATGAGATTCTATGTTGCGTTCTTAAGGAGAATGAAGAGAGGAAACAGAGAGAATTTAACAAGGAAGAAGAAAGGGGATTGTTAAGATGTTACTACCGGCAATGTCAATTTGAATTTTGCAAAGACAAACATGATGAGAAAAGGTTAAGGTTAAGAGGATTTTTTTTTTTTTTTGTATTATTATTTTAAGAATCTTGTCACAAGGAAATAAAAAATTATCTACCGTGTCCATTAAAAGCAATTACCACCGGGATACATAGTTTTGAATTGTTAAATTTTCTTTATATTTTGTAATTTGTTAGAAGTATCATCCTTTTCTTAATTTGACAACTAATGTGAGGTTACGAGTTTTAAGTAGGGTTTATATATATATATATATATATGTATATAATTAGTTTACCTAACTTTTGTTTTTGGCTAAAAAAGATAATTAGACCGGAAATCAAGTAACATTAGAGGAGGCCAAATGACCACAACAGATAGAAGAAAACAGAGCAGCAAGCTGTCAAAAGAAAAGGAAAGAGGCCAACATTGCGTAAGAAACTAACAAAGTGGTCCCTAAGGACACAAAGAAAAGCTAGCCTTTTAACGATCAGAAACCCCCAATCAAGCATCAATGCACAATATCTCAGCCCTCCTACTTCAGGTGAAGAAGCTGGAACAAAAATCTCGACTATCCTTGGAATAGGAGTTCAAACTCATGAGTTTGAGCTGTCTAGAATATAAAGCTTTCATACGTTACAATATAAAGTTCTCGTATGTAATATTTTTTGAACTTATTTTTTAGTTTAAACTCATTTACCAAATACCATATATATTTATAACTTGATTCATTAATTAGCTAGCAGTTAGCTTTTGACTATAGTCGTTAAATAATTATACTTGTAACGTAGGTGAAACATATATGTGCATATATATAGGGTTTTGTTGAGTTATATATAAGCGTAGTCTAATACGGCACACAATTAAATAGATATCACCGAAGTAGTTTAGATTTAGATGATCCATGTTATTAGATTTTACATACATAACGATTAAACATATAGGTTTGAATCAAAAAATTTAGTTCAAACCAATATTATTACAATGTTTTGGGTTAGTTCGAACCTTCTCAAATAGGCTCTACATTTATCATTTATGTGTAAAAGTTTAAGGCTCTTAAAAAATTTAATAGAGCTAGTTGAAGTGGTCAGTCTAGGGACACCATTGGCGACACTTATATAGTGCCAAGAAGTTATTTTCCTGATACCGTGGAGTACTAACCAGTGTGTTGATTGCATCGGTAAGTACATTTTTTTTCCCAGTAGTGACTAGAATCAATATCCTATATGAACGATAGAATTATATCCCGATATCTAACATGAGTAAAAATTATACGCATGAGAGTTGTGAAAAATACATGAGACTGCGTCGTTTTCACATGGCCTCGGTTTGAATTGATTAGACGATCCACATCTTTATACCAAAAAGTGCTATATAGTTAATGGAAAGCCTACCATAGAATTGCAGGTAATTTAGTATGATTTTCAAACTTTATTTAATTTCACTTTTGCAGGCCCTTCAGAATTCAGATCATTTTTTTTCATATTCCTATGTAATTCGTTGGTCCTACAAGCAAAAGAAGGAGAGTCATATTGTCTAAACAAACCTTAATGCCAAAATGGGGCCCAGGCTTTCAGGTTCTTTTATACACACACGAAACAAACCCGAGTCAACAACTTTCATTAATTACAAGGTGGTCTTTGTCTTGATATGACGATGACGGGGAGTTTTGATTCTTTGAGCTAGCGGCAGAGATTTAACAAGGAAAATAATCAAAAAAGCTTTGGCCATGTCTATTGTAACGTTTCTGTTACTCGAAGTCAGCATATAGCCATGCAGTTACTTTTGTTCACCATAAAAGGATAGAAATTAAGCGAGAGAGAGAGAGAGAGAGCATAACATATACAGTGCCATCAAAAGTGCAAATTGAAAATTAAAGAATAAAGACTGACATGTACAGTAACTTATTCCAGCCGAGCAAAAATTCCACGAAATATAACCACAGAATACTTACCATGACTTCTTTGATGGGACCCACCTCCACACATCAAGTGCCTAATCCCAAGTTCACCTGCTCCTGTCCCAACACAGTGTTTCTTTTCTGGGTTTTTGTCCTTTTTGGTTTATTTATGGTCCTATTATCGCGATTTGGCATGGTCTATAAAGCTCTGACAATTTTATTGGTTTATTAATTTGTTATAGACAGGCTCAGGTTATAATAAGAATCCAGATTCTAAGTTAAGGAAGGTACGTGCAACAAGAAAGACCAAAGCTATTCCGATTATTACCCTTACCCCACGGGTAATAGCTACGACCAGTATTGAACAACACTATCAGCTATCTAGGGCCCGCTTAGGATAATATGTTTTTTTTGTCTTGGGAGCATAGAAGTTAAGCCAAAGTTTTTTAATTACTATTTGGATTTTACATGAATTTTTTTTAAGAATTTTTGAACATATTTGGTTAAATAAATCAATAGTTCTTATAAGTATAAAATTAAAATTAAGGCATTTGGGAACACACCAAAAAAATTATATTTATAATTTTTTTATAAACTACTAAATATACATTGCGAGTTTTATACTATGAAAAAAGCCCTACCATTAGGGTTTTTCATGAAATATTTGACTTTTATTGGAGTGTTTGAAATTTTCAGTTTTAATTAAAACTTTTTATTGCTATAATATTAAGTTCTCACTTTTATAATGTCAAAAAAAAGAGCTACAATGTTAAAGCTCTCACACACTATAGTAGTTTCATTCCAAAATTAGTTTAAACTTGTAACGCCTGCCTAATTTGATGTAACGGATAATGTTATGATAAATAACGACGTTAAATGTTATGTTATATTAATGATGATGTTAAGTGATATACTCATGATGTGCTATGATATATGATAAATTGTGCTAACTATTTTATTTTAAGTGTTATGACAGGTGACGCTCGCGTGGAATTGATGTGCTCAAATGTTCATGTCATTAATGTTATGTGTTTAATTATATTTTTATGGACAATTATATGTTATGAATGAATTTTGAGTGTTAAGGCAGTTCGGCAGGCCGAAATGATGTTCTCTGAACGGCAAGCCGATGGTATATCATCGGTAGGCCGGACTTCTGAGATCGGCAGGCCAAACTCCTGAGATCGGCAG
>CAMOHE010051631.1:0-20190 GCA_946598075.1 Artocarpus hirsutus
AACTCAATTTCACAATAAATTTGAAAATCTAAGAAAAATGTAAAAATTTGATTAAACTAATTTTTATTCAAATAAAACATAGATTCATAGTAAAATAAGTCCTATAAGCTCAGATTAAACATTATCTAAGTTCAATGAAGCTCGAATTGCAAAATGCATAAAAGTTCAAAACAAAAATCAAAATTTTAGAGAGAGAGAGCTAACCTCAAATCAATGTTTTTGAAGAGGATTTCTAGCTTGAATATCCGTCTCTTAACTTCAAATCAATGAATTTAAAGCTTGAGAATAAAATTTTGCAAAGAAAATGAAGAGAAGGAGAGACAGGAATTAGAGAAAGAGAAAGACGAGAGAGAGAGAGAGAGGCTGGGCGTGAAAATGAAAAGGAAAAGCAAGGGAAAAAGAAATAAGAAAAAGAAAAGAAAAGCCTTAAGGGCATTTTCGTAAATAAGAGAGAAATATGGGATAAAAATATCATTTTATATTTTTAAACCAAAAATCAAATTTTAAATATAACAAATACAATAAAATCTCCAAATAACTAAAATTAAAGACAAAATTTTACACAGACACACTTAATAATTAAGCTTAACATAACTAACCTCACTTTAAAATTCAGGGGCGTTACAAACGTAGTTTTTAAGAAACACAAAAGATTTTTAGATAAACATGTCTTTACAAGAGTCTCTTACCCACAATTCTTTGGAAGGCGGAGTTTCTGACATTTGAACCATGAGTCCCCAGTTTCAGCAATCGCTGCTGTATCTCCACTGAGCATCTCCTGTAAAGAAGTTTCAATTTGTGAGTGAAAAGCCATAAGTTACAATACAAGAGGTTATTATGAAAGTTTATAATGTTCTATGTTTTAATAACACAGCTATTATGTCCTCTAAACCTTGATTATGACCAACAAGAGACGATAAAAAATGGTTTGATAACCTAATTGTCCTAACTCACCTGAATGTGCTTTAAATAGGATATTGACCCTTAGAAGTTCATTGTTTTCATGCTTTAAAGGAATGCCAGGGGGAACATATATTCGGCGATAATTGTCCAGGGCAGTGCTGTTTTTCTTCAGTTTCTTAGCCAATGCGCTTAGGAAGTCAGCCATGAAAACCCAGCTAAATGATGGACCATTCCCAATGGTAACGCGATTAGGCTCCACCATGATAACCTTCTCCTTCTTGATCAGCAAGGAGTAACCTACAGAGCTGTAATCGTTGAAGATTGGCCCAGCAAACAGATAGGCATCTGCATACTCCAGGATCTCGCCACAGAAGCTGGGGCTGAAAGCGCCCCAGTAAGTCCCAATGAAGGAGGGATGGTGCTCCGGCAACAGCCCTTTACCCGATGGCATAACCGCAACTGGATAGCTACTAGCATTCGCAAGCTCTAGAAACGCTTCTTGTGCCTTGGCTACTCTAATTTTTGGGCCACCCACAAGAACAGACTTCACAGCTTTGTTCAGGAAACCCGCAGCCGCTTCAAAAGCGGCTTCCAATCCTAACTGATTGCTCACCCTGGTCAATTATAATAAACATCAAAAGAAATATTATAAGTGAATGCTTAAAGAAAATGTCACAAGTGATATATAATATATATATATATATATATTTTGATAGGTTGCCATGACCGGCCAACAAAGAGAGAGCAACAACAACTAGTAGTGAAAGCACTAAAGGGCGTGTTTAAAATTGGAAAGGTGGTAGGTTAGAAACAAGAATAAGGATGATCCATTCTTTTTATAAAGTTTACTTATACATTAGAAAATGAAATTGAAGATAATTCAGTTCTCTTTATAGCGTTTACGAAACTTAAGAATAGGAAACTTATCGATTTAATACTAACAAAAATGTCATTGTATACTAAATAATCATTGACAACAAATTCCTATTAATAGAGATTCAATATCAATGAGGCTACAATTGACATTCTCTGTCCTTAATTTCTCATAATGTGTTCTCTGACCTTCACTTGTCACGCTTATACAACAAGCGCAACTTTGTATTGACGAACAAACCACTTGAGAATAATAACGACGCATGAATGGGCAACTTTGTATTTACGAACAAACCACTTGAGATTAATAACGACGCATGAATGTACTATCAATGCATCTAAAGAAAACCGATATTTCATATACAAAAATCATCAAGAAACAGAGTAAAAAGAGACGGATATACATACTTGGGAGCACGAAAAAATGGAACAGGGTCCCTAGCGAAAGTGGGGTGTGGAATTCCAGGCAAATTACAGCTTATGCTGATATATACAGGCTTGCTTTCTTTCAACGCCGTCGATATCGCTGTGTCTATTTGCTCATGCGCATCGTCCAGATTGTTCACCACTGCCTAAAAAAACATGTACATCTCAAACATCTCTTACTCTGTTTCACACAACATAAACAAAAAGTCCTTTGGCAATACGGTTTGAATTATAAATTATAGTTTGTATCAAACTTTAACTAGAATAGTATTTTTAACTAGAATAGTATTTGCCAAACGGTCTAAAAAAGATATATTTTGTTACCTGAGCGCAGGTGACGGTTTGGAAGCAGCGAAGCTCCTAAGAGAAATCGGCAACCTGATAGTGCGATGGAAAATCGGATTAGTCCCGTAGTCGTTGGAGTTGGGCCCACCGACGATGCAGATCACGGGCAGATTCTCGCTGTACGCGCCGGCGATGGCGTTGACGACCCTGAGACCGCCGACGGTGAAGGTGACGACGCACGCACCCACGCCCCGCGAGCGCGAGTAGCCGTCGGCTGCGTCGATGGCGTTGAGCTCGTTGCAGCAGCCGATCAGGTTGAGCTCCGGCTCGGCGATCACGTGTTCGAGTAGCGTCAAGTTGAAGTCACCGGGGACGGAGAAGGCGTTCCTCCCGCCGATCTCCAGGAGCCGCCGAGCCATGGCGCCCCAGCGTGCCGCTTGACGCTGCCGGTCGCACCGAGCCGGGCAGAGCCGCCAATCCGATGTGGGTGTCCATTTAACGGTCCTGGATTTTGATGACAAGAGAGTGAGTTCACTATTTGGTTGCTTTTGTGTGAGTTTCGGTTGGGGTTTTGGGTGTTGCTATTAATAAAGGGCTCTCGGCGAGTGAGTGGGTTTTGGGAAACCGTAGGTTTGGAGAAAAAAAAAAAGAAAGGACATTGATTCGACACAAGAAAACTACACTTTGTCCTAGAGAAAGCCAAAAAAAAAAAAAGACGTCTTTCTTTTTGTAACGTGGAAGAACCATGATGTCATTTTCTCTTTCCTTTTTTCATTGGTGTGTGAGTTTTTGGTTCATTTGACACCTGTAAAGATTGGTTGGGAGTTTTGACATAAATAATTAAGGGATTATTAACCACTCCTTTGAAAAACAAGAACTGATTAAGGCTGTTTTTGGGTTTCCGGCGTCTCTGTAAACTGTTTTGAATTTGATTATTCGGGCCCTATAGTAGGGTGGTACACCTTTCGCGCGACAATGAACATGTTGCAAGGCTCTAGAATATAAAAACTGTACATGAGAGACTTCATTTGGACCGAACTAATCTTTTTATTACTTTATGCGAATATTCGGTCGTTGAGCATCCCGTTTGCATCATCTTCTTGGGAAGTGATCCAATTTTTATCGCTCTATTAGTAGTAGGTTAAAAACGGTTTAAGTAATACTGGCGGTTAAGTGGATGTTTAAAAAGATGATGAGAATCATTTTTATTGTAGCATATGAGGGTTTTATGTTGTAGTAATTTTTTTTATTATTACTGTAGCATGTGAGAGCTTTTACTGTTCATAACTGAGTTTGTGGTGAAAACTGAGTGGTGAGAACTATTGACAAACACCCCATAAAGTTGGTATTTTATAAATTAATAATAGAGGTCAGTTGAAACCATATAAGTGATATTAAATCGGTTAAAACACTTAAATTTTAAATTTTATACTGTTAAGTTCATACGGTTTAAATCATTTTTTAGGATAAAAACTATTTTTATTTTCTTTTTTTATAAACCATAATTTTTTTAAATATTAGTTCTCTTTTTAAACGTGATGTGATGTTTTATTATCATTTTAAATCTTTATATTTTAAACATTAGTTTAAAACCATTGCTTTAATCATACAATTTAGAACCTAGCAGTTTAAACCATAATGTTCTAAACTGCACTATTTTAAACTCACCCACTAAACGAGTTAGTGAGAAACAATAGCACGTGAGAATGGTATTGAATGTCCTTACATTTCAAGACATTTCTTAATGCTAATGTTAAAGTTATTTTAACAAAAAAAAAAAAAAAAAAGATAGTATATTAGGTATTTCAAACTCACGCACCAAACGAGTTAGTGAGAAATAATAGCATGTGAAAATACTATTGAATGTCCTTACATTTCAAGACATTTTTTAATGCTAACATTAAAGTTATTTTAAAAAAATAAAAAATAAAATACTATGTTAGGTATTGATGTAGGACATGAGCAATGGTGTGCATCTAGCATATTCTTAGTATAAAGTTTTAAACCACACTATTTTAAACTCATGCATCAAATGGGTTAGTGAGAAACAATAGCAAGTGAGAATGGTATTGAATGTCCATATATTTTTTAATGCTAACGTTAGAGTTATTTTAAAAAAATGAAAAAAATAAAATACTATGTTAGGTATTGAAGTAGGACACGAGCAATGATGTGCATCTAGCATACTCTTAAATAAAAACTTTGCGATCCAAGTGACAATAACTTTTGTGGAGCGGACTAATGGCCATGAATCAACACATGTAGGGGTGGCAAAACGGGTTGGCGGGTTGGGTTAGTGTCGTGTTGGAGTTAATTTTTATAAAAATTAGGTCGATATTAACCCGACCCGTAATACGAATGGGTTGAAAATTCTCAACCCTAACACAACCCGTTTTGATATGGGTTGACACGAACACAACCCGTGTCATCCCGTTCTTTATGCACAGTGTCAAAAAATAATGACCCACGATCCATTCTTGACCCGTAACCCGATTGTGAACCGCAACCCGCCTATGACCCGCCTATATTAATATATATATAACATTAAAAAAAACATAAAATTAGAAGAGTTTCATACCACTTCAACAAGAAGATAAGTGATAAGAGAGGTAGGGTTTGATATTTTAAGGGCTTATATTATATATGAAATAATATTAATTTTTTTAAAGTTAATTAATTAAATACGAGTCAGAAACGAGTCATTTTAGTGTCAGACAGGTTGACCCGAACACAACCTGTTTTTTGACGGGTTAGTTTCGGGTCGACACTAAAATGACCCGTGGTCAAATTTTTCGACACTAACTCGCAAAAAAAAGTATCGAATTTGTGTTGTGTTGTCGTGTCGCAACCCGTATTGTCGGCCCTAAACACATGCGTGGCTAGCTGGTATCTTTTATAAAGTTTCACGTAGTTAGGATCCTCAATTCGAAGTAATTTTACTGTTGCAATTTAAATGCTGTGTAAAAAATATAAAGATTATAACAAAAAAAAATGTTTGAACCGAAAAGCTTTTTTTGTTTGAACCAGTGAACTAAATAAAAAATGTTAATTAAGAGCATTTCTAATACAACACTAAATTAACATGTCAATAGCAAATTTGGTATTAGAGTGTAAAACATTTTCTAATGCAATGTCATTTTTAAATGCTTTTATTAATTTACTATATAGTAAACTTAATGGCAAATTTGCCATGTCAAATTTATCACCAAGTTTAGCATATAATAAATTTGATATTTAATTCCTATTAGTTAATATATTGACCTTTTTGACATATAATAAATTTAACATAACAAATTTGGCATTTGAGTGTAAAACACTTTCTAATGCAATGCCATTTTTAAATGCTAAATTTACTATAGGCTTAATTTAGTGGCAAATTTGTCAACAAGTTTAGCATATGAAAAATTTGGTATTTAATTCCTAATAGATTGTCTTTTTTGCTTCAATAATTACAACATTTTTATTTTTTAATTATTTTAATACTAAAAGTTTTCTTTTAAAGCATCTCTAATATAATACTAAATTGATATGTTAATAACAAATTTGATATTGGAATATGTTCATGGTGAAAATTCGTCAACAATATTCCTCACAAATTATTCAAGTATTTACAGTTAGGAAATAGAAAATACATTGAAAAATATAAGACAGAAATTATAATGATTAACTCGATAGGAGCTATGTCTACTTTGAAGATTTTTTACTATTTTTTGTGAGTGCAAGAACTAGGAATTCCAAAAGTCCCTTTTCCTAGGTCTTCACCTCTACTTATATATACAATTTATGTGTGAACCAATTAATAAAAATGATAAGCAAAAATCTCGATAAAATTAGGAAGTATTCCCCATCCTGATTTTATTCCATCGACTTCCTCGTATTATACACGAAGAGTGTGATTTCCTAATTTCATGGGGATTTAGCAGTCCACTCTGCGTCTTTAAGTTTAGTGAATCTGGACACAGCATTCTCTCGACGTTTTGTCCTCTTGTGCTTGTATCGACTTCTAAAAGTTTTAGAGATCTCGTCTCCTGGTCAAGATGTTACTTTAAGCCTGGGCCTTCATTGTACCTTCTTCTGATCTTGTCTTCGAGCTTTGGGCCACCGAGATCATGCATGACAATTTCCCCCAACATGGAGCAACTCTTCGGTTGCTTCATGCTTTTGACCTTGACACCTTGATTGTTTGTCATGACTTTGAATTCGAGCCTTTCTTGCCCTGAGATGGCTTATTGAGGAAGTCTTTGACTATCGTAACGATTCTACCTTATGAATGTTTGACACTCGGGTAGCCAAACAGTAAGATCAACTGCTGCAACTGTTGCGTCGGTGTGTCAAAAGTCGCTTTAGCTTTTGGGGATTTTGAGCTAAGCCATCAGATCAGTTTCTTATTTTCTCACCTAAAATCTAGGTTCTTGGATGATGATCTTTGGTTGCCTCAACTCTTGACCGCCAGATTTGTGGTTCCTTGATCCAATGGGTGAGATTTTATCTCCTAAACCATAAACACTAAGCACTAAAACTCGTTTTCACCATTTCACTTGACATTTCTCGCCGTCATTCTACCCAAATCATACCAGAGCTCCCAGAAGTTCTTTAAACATACTTCCTAATGTGTATTTTTATACTACACAAATTGACTCAAGTAATATAATAATAAAAGAGTATCGTCCCACAAGATTAATTTAACAATTACTAAAAGTATAATATTCTTAACTTTATTTACACAAAATATATTAAGTTATAACAATGAAAATAATTAAAAATAATAAAAATAACAACAAACAAAAATCAATCTCTATTAGTAAAAATGTATATGGCATGGAAGCACTAAAACCTGCAAAGTTGCCAAGACAAATTCAGTTCAATTCTCATTATTAACTAACATCACCTACTATTCATGTGTTAGAACAAAAAAAAAAACTTATTTTATTTATTATTCTTTTTGGCGATGATAATAAAAAATCTCTAGTATGTAAACCTATTATCACACGACGTGAATTCCACTACTTCAAGGACTCATTATGATTTATGGTACACTCAATTGTTCATGTAAGTCATTCTATTATCGCTCGATTAATTTACTAGAAGCTATCCTTAAATATCTCCTTCTAGGATTTCAATTTAGGTCTTTTAATCAATTCAAATATTGGGCAAATATTCAAATGCATTAAGAATTATAAAGCTAACAATAAGCATGAATAATAAACTCTTAGAGAAATTCAATTTCTTTGAAAGAAAATAAATTGAAAATCAACCATTCATTGTCTTGCCTATACTTATAGCCTTAGTAAAATAAAAATAATTCATAATTAAAAGCACAAAAATCATCTCCTACATAATATTCATGTTCAATTATAATACTAAATTAAAAATTGAGAGAAGAAAAAGTACAAAGAAATCTTGATCCGTCTTCAAGCTCCTCTCAAGTGTGCCCTCTAAAACTCTTAAAAGTTGACTAAAGATAACTTGAAAAAAACCTAAGAATGCTTATTTATCGGTTGAGAGGCGTGGAGACAAAAAGGGATAAGTTTTGGTGTGTTTCAAGTGTAAAACACGTTATTGTGCACGAAGTAACACTACAGCGCTTGTAATCAGTGCCTAAGTGCTAAACACCAATCTTCAAACCATATAAGCGCTTGGTGTTCTATGAGCATTTTGCAAAATGCTTCTTAAGCACCGCAACGCCTGTTTGTGATGCCTAAACACTTCCTACTTGCTCTAACAAAATGTTCAAAAGTTCTTTTTATTATCTCTACGCTGTTTCAAACAATCCTTACTTCAAATTTGAAATCTCCTGCAAACAAAACATAAAGAATGCACATAAAAAAAAAAAAAAAAACCCTCAAAAACTAATAAAACATAAAGCTTGAACGATACATGATTCGTGAGTAAAACTCACTCATCACTTCCTACTTCAAGCTTCGCATGTAATGTTTTATGTGCGCTTTTCCCGTTCCAAAATGAGTTCTTCAATTTCGAGAATCCCAACGTCAAGCTTCTCAAAGCAGTAAGTTTTCTCAAATCTTTACTTGGTTTTTGCTTTCTTTATGCTTTTACTCTAAAAATTTCTTACAAAAATGTGTTGGAACATAGAAACTTACTTAGGAATGGAAAAAAAAAAAAAGAGTACCAATTTCTTTAGTTTCTAGGCTTGCCGTATGCATTTTAGGCAATCTAAGAAACCGGGTTCTTGATCCCGGGAATTTTAAGTTAGGTCACTTGTGATATGAATAGATCAAATATTTGGTTTAAGGATTGATTCTTAAACCCCAGTCAATTTTCCTAACGCCTTAGTTTTTAGGTCGACCTCTCGATTTAGACAAGTCTAACTTTCCCATTCATTTATTTAGACTTAATGGCATCTTCTTGTGGTCATTGAAAGGTTGACTCATCTGTCCAAGTACTCCTATATTCTACACTTTTAGAAAATATTGCCTGCTGAGGATTCCCCTATGAAACAGCTCTTTTGGCACGTAGGTTGCATCCTTTCAGTTTTCACATCTTGGCTGAAATGGAGATAGACCTATATTCTATCTTTGCTAGTTTTGCTAATTCACCCCTTGACTTTGACCTTGGGTTGTTCTCCATCTTCTCTACTAGCTTCCCATAGAATATATTTCTGGTTTTGGCCACCGATAGTCTCTCTGATTCCCTCAATTTTAACCTGTTGGCCACCATTGTTTTAGTGACCAGCACAGTTTCCCTGGTCTTCTGGGTCATCACTTGCGATGTTACCACCATGACCTTAGATGTTATCTAGGGTCGCTAAGATCTTCTTGAGTAATCCACTCATTCTTTCCACCCTCTACACCCAAAGGCTAGTCCTTGAGGTTTGTCGACCTCTTCTTGAGCGTCCAACACTGCCAACGTCACCTCCAATGGACGAATTGTTGTCTTGGATAATGGAGTTGTTGTTGCCTCTAGTGCAGTTGATTCGTGTAGTCACCATGATGATTGTGCTTGAAATTGAAACAAGGGTTCAGTTTTAGAATAATCTAGCCCTCCTTCTAGCGCCAATTGTTAATGGTGAAAATTTGTTAATAACATTCCTCACAAATTACTCATGTATTTACAGCTAGGAAATAACTAATATGCTAAAAAATAAAAGACACATGAGTTATAGTAGTTCATTTGATATGAGCTACGTCCACTTTGAGGATTTTTCATTTTTTTTAATGAGTACACAAACTAGGGATTCCAAAAGTCCCTTGTATTCCTCTCTATTTATAGATACAATTTTTGTGTAAAATAATTAGTAAAAATGATAAATAAAAATCCTGATAAAATCAGGAATCTTTCTTAATCTGATTTTCTTCCAATCAACTTTGGTATTTTGACTTCACCATATCATGCACGAAGAGTGTAATTTCCTGATTTCATCAGGATTAATTTGCCCATTTTGTAATTCAAATCTGCGTCTTTGAGTTCAGTGAATCTGGACACATCATTCTCTTGACTTTATGTCCTCTCGAGCTTGTATCGACTTCTGAAAGCTTTAGAGAGCTCATCTCCCTTGTTGAGATGTTATTTTGGGCCTCGGCCTTTATTGTACCTTCTCTTGATCTCATCTTCAGGTCTTGGACTACCAATATTGTTTACAATAGCGTGAAAACAATACTCTCTAATACAATACCATTTTTAATGTCAAATTTGTTATATCTTAAACTTTGTGAAAAATTTGCTACCAAGTTTAATATATAGCAAATTTGGCATTTGGTTTCTATTGTTGATATAACAACTTTTTTACTTTAGTAATGACTACATTCCTTATACTTTTTAATTATTTTAATATTAAAAGTTTACTTTTATAAGTTTTAAAGTTTAATAATAATAACAAAGGTAAATATGACATTTTAAATAGCATTAAAGTATAAAATAAAATAACACATCAAATACGCTAATTTTGTACTTTGTGATGACAAATATAACATTAGTATTGACATTTGCACTGAAAATTGTTTTTTAAGTTTCAAGTTTTAATAATTGTGATAAAAACTAAATATGACATTTAAATAACATTATGTATTGAAATACTAAATAAAATAACACATCAAACATATTATTTTGACACTTTTTTATTGCAAATATAATATTGACATTGACATTTGCATTTGAAAACCGTGGATCACATAAATAATGCTTAAAACTACAATCGAGGTTCCATATTCACACGTTATTATATAGTGATGTGCTGCGGTAGAACTCTTTGCTTTTTTATTTTATGTTTTTGCTTCTGGGAAAAACAAATGAAAACAGACAGATTGGTTTTCTTCGTTAATTACGCCTTTGTCGTTGCTGTGAAGTTTTGTCGTCTCTGCTTCGTTCGTGCGGCTTGTGTGGACTATTCAATTGTCTTTATCTATATTTTTCCCCCCCAAAAAAATTATCTTTATCTATTTAACTCTGCATTGTTATTTCTTAAAAACAACACAAAGTACCATCTGTTGTATCTTTAAGCACCAACAACTATTTATCCCACGATATATCCATTTAATTAAAATAAAGAACGTTATGGTAGATCTAATATGCCAGATAGAATTCGTCATCCGATTTTAAATTGTCATTGGAAATTTCAAATTTTGAAGTATCATGAAATATTCCTAAGATCCGTTGTAAGTTCTTGGTTATAGTTAGAATTTAAACGATATTTTTTAATTGTATAAAATATTTTCTAAAAGTGTGGATGCGTCAATGGCTAAGGAAAAAAATAAATATGGAAAGCTCAAGACAATTGGTATTCATTTTTGCTTCCCTTGGACAACAAATGGTAAATATCTGTGACTGTGAGCTCGTATGAATGTGCTAGCCATCGTCCTATTGTAAGAAGAAGAAGAAGACGACGACGACAACTTTATATATCTAGGTAATTCAAAAATTAATATCCATTGTAACACCAAATTTATTGCATCGCACCATTTCATTTGTGATTTGCTGACTGGAAGTTCTCCGGCTTGATTTGCCAGTATTCAGAAAAGCTTCGGAATTTCCTCTTTTTTTTTTTTTTTTCTTTTTTCGTTTTTGTTTTTCGAAGGGAATATTTCCTTGAGCAAGTTATTCAAAGCACTTATATATATACATCATGGTCAAAAGAGAATTTCAATTTTGGTTGTATAATAACAACAAACAAGTCAAACATAGTTCGCCAACAGATATTACACTAATAGAAAGAAGAAGATTATTGAAGAATCAAGAATTCAGACCTTCCCCAATCAGAAAATTGATACAAATCAAGATATGCGCCTTGGAAACCAAAATACGAATCCCCGTCTCACAAAGTGAATCAATCAAATATTAACCATATTTATATGTATGTAAGAGGCTAACAGGGGATCTTAGACGTAAACCACTTCATAACCGCAAAAGGAGCCTTGATCAAAGCCAGTGCAAACTCAACTATGATAGTCACACACAAGCAGCACGGGCATATGCAAGTTAGCACCAGCCTGCAGGAATATCCAAAAGAAATTAATCAGAACGCAGACATAGTACAATTACTTTGCAAAATGAGCCAATTAATTATATTTTATTGGGGAAATAAAAAAAAATTCAATATTATTATACCCGATGATCCAAATGACAACGCCGATGAGGGAGATGAGGAGGGAGACGAAGGCGAAGGGCAAGCCAAGGAGGAACCCCAAAGGCCTGCATTCCATTGTTTTCTTGGTTTTCTTCTTGTCTTCTCGGCTTTTTCTTTGTTTGTTGCTACACTGTAGGTTGGGATTGGGTGAGCTGAATTGGAGAGGGGCATATAATCAACGATAAAGTAATATATATATATATGTTGACGGAAGGCGCAAATAATTGAACTAGCTAGTGTATGACAGAGAAAGAAATAATAAACGTGTAATAGCATTCGGCTGCGGTTATAACATACACGCAACACGTGTTAATGCTTGATGGAAACGAATCAACAACAAATAATTATCAAACCACACACGACATCTTAATTTCCCCGTCGCCTTTCATGACCAGCTCTATATAAATATATTGACTTATTTTCAACAACAAATAATTAACTAACCACACGAGATCTTGATTTCCCCGTCGCCCTTCATGACCAGCTATATACATATATTGACTTGTTTTCAATAATTGTATTTCTAAAAAAGGTATATTTTAATAACAATTGATTCCATTTGAAATGATAAGAATTTCATCTCATTAAGTAGTATAAATTTTTTTTAACTATCTACTTTATAACAACTGTCAGATTTATAACAAAAGGCAATAACAGTTATTTCTTTTTTTCTTTTATATATATATATATATATATATATTTCTAGTTTAGGGACATTACCTTTTGGATTTTTTTTTATCTTGCAAATAGTAATCAAACCGTTTAATTGTATTTAATGTTCAAAACACACGCCATCTATAGGTAAGCATTTGTTAATGTAGCGGATTACTATTTAATATTCAAAAAACACAAAATATTTAGTGTTTTTTGGGAACTAAGGTTGAATTTGTAATGTAGCGGATTTTTCATCAGACTACATAACAACAATTAGGCTAATTTGATAAGCAATTAAGATCGCCAGACTATAGTTATATTAGATGCCAATTAGCTTTGGGTATATATGAACTGCAAAGCTCACACTATATTTGAAGTTTTTATTATATCTATATATATATATATATATATATATATATATATATATGGCAATAAATCTTTGACAAGTATCAAATACTACTGGACGACTACATCGTGAAGTATCTGTTCCTAAATGGACCAGGTGTGCATTGATGATTTGAGCCCAAAGAATCTCAAATCCATATCCATCGACGAGGCCAAGATCCAAATGTTGTTTTTCAAAATAATGGGATTACCAATTAGGAAACCAAAGGAAACTAGAAAACCACCGATCCGGATAAAATAATAAGATATTCGCTTACATACAACCTTTTTAGATTCAATTTTAGCTTAATGCATGTCTTACCGAGACATATTGTGTATGTTACTGAGACATATTCTACATCTTATTGGGATATTTTTTGTCCCATTGGGACATTCTTTTTAGTCTCTTTCTCTCTCCTCTATTTCCTTCTCTTTTTGTCATCGCTAGCTCATTTCAAGTTCATTGGCAACGTTGTCGGACATCACTGACACATGTAATATCATCAACAACCACAACGTATCATCAATACCAGGAAAAAAGAAAAAAAAAAATTACACAACAACAACAATAACTGACAATCGGCTTCAAGATGGTGGTGGCTTGTATGATCTAGCTTTGTGGCTACGGTGGCCGCGATGATGTACGGGTCTAATATTGTAACTCCGATATAACCTCAAGTATAAGGTTGTCCAAGTAATAATACTTGGTGAATTCTTACAGAGGACCAATATATCAATTATATTATTTTTAATTATTAGTTCAAGATTTGAGAGTTAAAGTTAGTCATTTATAATTTATTTATAATATTTACACTTTTTTTTTTACTTTTTCCATTTATAGATTTTTTGCGATTTTTAGAATTTCAATGACAAGAAATGTGATTTGAATTAGAATGGTAAATAGAATTTTAATAATAAGAAATGTGGTTTAATTAAATAGAAGATGAAACTTTAACAATAAGTGTAATTAAAGTTAAAAGATACAACAATTATAACAATACTGAGGATTAAAGGTTCTATTATGATAATTAAATTAAATATGTTTTAATTTTTCTAAAACTATTTATTAAAATGGTTCAAGCATGCAATATATCATCTTTTATCTATAATAAATTAAGAATTAGCATTTAATGTGTCAATTCATGTCTATAATGCATCAAAATCTCAGTTTTAACATATAAGCATGATTTCAAAATGAACTAACTAAAATTATTAAAAAAATTATAGTTAAGCATTTACCGTGCTGTTCCATGTCTACAAATAATCAAAGTGTTTCTAAGTATTATCATGCTAGCCTATGTCTTCAATAAATCAAAACTTAATTTTGCAAGACTTTCAGCTAAGTAAATATGAAAATCATAAGTTTTCTAAAGATGATTTTAACATTATAATTACTTAGAAACTTTGAAAAGAGGGTATATTGTGTAATTTGCTTTAATAATGAAAAGAAGATACCATATTAATTTGCTTGCTATCTATTATTAAATGCGTTATGTATGCGTCTCTGTCACCGGTGAATTAGAGGAATTCACTTTTGGGGTGTGTTTATTGTACACCAATAAAGAAAGGGAAAACAATAATGATTGGGGATAAATTTTTGCAGCCATTAATTGATCCAAATGAAAAAAAAAAAAAAAGATCATTTCGTCAAACACTCGAACAAATCATTACTTCTACTTTCAAGTATGGATTCTTTCACACATTATCCCTCAAAATGCTAGGGGATCAAAATTGTGCAGCCAATTATAGCCTACAGGCAAGGATTCTGAATGCATTTGAAATGAAACCACACACACAAATCATTACTTCTACTTTCAAGTATGGATTCTTTCACACATTATCCCTCAAAATGCTAGGGGATCAAAATTGGGCAGCCAATTATAGCCTACAGGCAAGGATTCTGAATGCATTTGATATGAAACCACGTGTGTGTGTATGGTGGGTGTTTGAAATGGTGGTGGGAACCACTTTTACTGCAGCATGTGAGAGCTTTACGCTCTAACAATTTTTTTTAGTAAGTATTACTACCATTAACCGTTTGATATAAATCCTACAGTTATAATAAAATGGATAATTAACAAAAAAAATTGATAATTAATAAGTTTAAGTTTTTGTCATGCCACATCATCAATTATTGTTAAAACATACACCTTTTAAATATGTAGGAGGCAAGTCCATATATATATATATATATTACTAAATGAAATCATATATTCTTTTTTACTGCTAATATTTTAAATTTTTTGAATGATTCGGTAGCTTCAATGTTAATTCTAGCGGAGAAGTACTTCCCCGCAACTCCACTTGCAACTCTCGTTCAGTTTGGACAAAAAAAAAAGTAAATGCATGGGAGAAACTTTGTTGAGGATTGGAAAACGACTTCTATATGATATTTCTTTTTCCAGTACGGCCTTAGACACCCGTTTGAGTAAAATATATGGTTGATTTCTATGTCCCTTTCTCTACTTTCTTCTAATTAATAATGTGGTTTCACCAATGCATTAGAAATACGGATCTCATAAAGGGGTAGATAAATCTATAAGCTAATGAATAGAGAGGTGGCTAGGGAGGGCTTGCTTTTAAAAGTTGAACTTTTACGGATATTTGCTTTTATCTAATCAAATATCTTTCATCATTTCATTTAAGGCAAGTGGTGTTGAATGTGCATATTTTTTTTCGTGACCAACACGTAATGCGATCCTACATTGACAATGAAATCCACAAGTTTCTTACTGCAATATTATATAATGGGAAACATAAAGTTGTACGATAGTTAAAAAATTTTAATTATCATTTGATTAAAGACGAAATCTTATCTTTCATCCCACTTGTGAGCAATGCATACTCGATCGTTATCATAAAGGCATTTCATTTGTAGGTTTTTCCGTCGTGTGAAGTTTTCCTAAAATTTGCATGTAGTGTAACATTAAATGGGTAAATGTTTATTTATGGATTGCCCTTATTGTTTTATTGCTAATTTTTGACGCCGAATGGATATTGCCTCTGCCTATGAGGTACATCGCGCACGTGACAGTTTTTCGTAATGCAAATAATCATCTGGTCTAGAATGTGATTCTACTTTTGTGGTTGATCTTCTAAAGCTTAATAATTTCGTAGAGATATAGAGTATGGTTGGTTTGTGGTGATCTTATACCTTGATAATTTAGTTGTTAGGGTTTCTTATATTCTGTAGAGAGGAGAATCATGTTACTGACAAATTTGCGTCAAAAGCAGTTAATTTAGTGTGATCTCCAGCATGGTGGTCAATTTAGCCTTATTTTTGTGGACTTTGTTAGAAAGATACGGGGTGTTTGCCCTGCTATAGATTTATTTATTGACAAGCTCTTCATAGGCTTGGTCTTTGTTTGCGTTCTTTTACTCCCAGTGTTATGTAGCAAGGATCATGTATTCTTTTTGGGATAAGGAGGAAATAGCATATTAGAAGGGGATAATTAAAAGCAATAGGTCAAAACTCAATACTTTATACAAATATTTAATAAACATTTACACCCTGATTTTAATAGGTCAAAACTCAAAACTATTGATTTTTTGGGATGACGAGGAAACAGCATATTAGAAAGGCAGAATTAAAATATAATGTAAATGTTTAATAAATAGCACAGTAGGTTAAAACTCAATGTTTTATACATATGAAATATAAAATTAAAGTATCCTTTTATATCAATTTTGTGCCTTTCCTCTCTCTTCTTTCTCTCTCCTCCTCTCCCCACAGCACAAACACATCTCCTTCCTTCCCCCTCTCTCTAAAGTTTAGCCTATATATGCTACTTTGCTCGTTCTCCTTATTTATTTAATATTTAATAAGAACACATAATTTAAAGCTAAAATTAAATGTAAAACAATAATTTCTCAACATTAAACATGACAAGACATACTATTACGTAATAAATATTTATAAAAAAATTTATAACATAATTAAAAAAGATTAATTATTTATACATAATTAACTCATAATTAAAATTAAATATTTAATCATTCATTTATGGTAAAATTTTAATATGTGATTAAAAGTAAATTAATAATTTGATAAAATTTTATATAAGGAGATCTGCTGGTGGATTGTTTGCAGATCCGATTGCCCTCACAGTGTGAGTTAGGTTTGAAATTGAAGCAATACGTTCATTACCCTTTTCAATTTTCCCAGTTTAGAGGATAAGCCCAGGATACCGCGGAGGTTGCACGTGTGAGTATTATTTATAATATAATTCAATACATCTTTTCTAAATTTATAGCTAACACATTTTATTAATTAGTTATTTCATCTCTAATTAATTACAAACTTAAATCACAATTGGTCCTAAACTTAATATACGACACGGTGCTTCTAGTTCTTCATTTGCCAAGTCACAGTCTGATAAAGAAGATGATGATGCACAAAATTTAGGAGACTAGACACTATTTTATGTATTATGACAATTATTATGTGGTTTTTTTTATTATGAGATTAGACTCTTCTTTGCGCTTTACTTGTATTTTTGTATGTCAGTTGATAGAATTTAAGTAATTTCTACTTAATTATCAAATTCTACTTCAATATATTTAATTAAATAATTTAAATATAAATGAAATTGAAATAAATAATTTCTGTTTAATTTAATAATATTTTTATCGTTAAAAACACAATTCTATGAAAATAAACCTTTAAATTATAAAAAATAATAAATACATAGAGTTTTCACACTAAAAGTTAGAATTCAAATTCAAATTTCAAAAAATTTGAAATTTTTAGTGATGACAAATTCAAAATGTCGTCACCAAAAATTTTAATTTATGAAATTCACATAATCAATCATGCCGTCGCTAAAAAAAATTTTAGCAACAAATTTTTAGCAATGATAATGCTTGTTTCTTAAAGTGATGGTCTAAGTTTTTATAATTGGGTTTTATTTAATAAGGGTTTAATGAGAGTATCGTTTTGGTTCTTACCTTTAGCAGTAAATCTTTGCTAAATGTTTTGAGAAATTGCATGAAATAATAGATTTTAAAAACTAATGGAAATAGATACATAATTAATTATTTTTTTTATTTTTTAAAAAGATTTAAGTATGTAGTTTTCAAAATTTACCCCAAATTCAAGTAGTCCTAAATTAATAAACCCTAATCCTAATCCTATATTGGAAAAACCTCTTTCTTATCCCTCCCTGCCCCTTCTTTCTTCGATGACAGCGATGGCGAGCTTGTGGGGATGATCAAGACACTGCAGTTCGATGCGAGGAGGATGTTGTGCTTCATCGCCAATTGCGAGCAATATCACATTGAGGTCGAACTGAGTTTCATTGGGAGAAAGTGAATCATAGCTCTTGATCTTACATCAAACACCAGTCGACAACTAGAACGGTAATGGGCGATGTTGTTGTCATCCTCGCCATCGTCGATAGATTCACGTGATTTTGAGTGACTGACAACAAGTTCGATGAGAGATTGCATGAGTTCTTAGCATTTGTCAACCTTGAGAAGGAGCAACTCCATCTAGGGCACGACGGACTTGAATCACCAGGAGATAGTATGGCATAAGAGGAGAGGTGGTAGATTGTAATCTATAGAGGCTGGTGCATCATGAACTCCAATCGGAAGGAAAGAGAGTTGTGTTGGGAGGAAGAAGAGAAAGAGTAGTTGTGGGAAAGAGAGAGAGCCAGAGTGAAGAGGGAGAGTCTAAAATGAGATTGTAAAAAAAAATGTACATAGAATTGTAACATTAAAAAAATGAAAATAAAAAGGAGAAATTTGGGGATATTGTGTGGAGGAGGTTTAAATTTTTAAAAATTATGCTATTTTTTCACTTGAAAAATGTGCTATTAATTTTTATTATGCACCTTTAATTTGCCATTTGTGTCTTTCACCCTTAAGTTTCCTCTATCAAAGTTTTCAACTCTGTGCTTCTATGGTTTGTTTGGACGCTTCTTAGGTTTTATACAGTGACAAAGATAGAAATTTTGTTTAGGAGAGGGCTTGAATTGAAAGAAAGTTTTAGATCGGTATAATAAAGACTGAGAAATATATATATATATATATATATATATTGCATTTCTATTAATCTATAATTCTTTTTATGTTTCTTTCTTTAAATATATAAACTTAAGTGATATGACATTTTTCTATTTAAAATTATAATAGATACAAGCAAAAAAAAAAATTGAAACAATAAAGTATAATCAAAAGTAAAAATGACGAGTGTTGAAACTTTAAAACATTTGTGCAAAATTTAAAATTGTAAAGAATTAATGGGAGAAAATAAGAAAAGTGCACAAAAAATTAAAAACTTTAAAAAATATATGATGAAGCTATTTTAATTGATGTGGTTCTTTAAAGTGATAAGAAATTAAGAGGGCTAAATAAGAAAAAGTGAGAGACAAAACCATAAATTTCGGGGTGATTGGATAACTAAGCCGGACAAAATTTTTTTTGGCAAATGACCTTTTTGTTTTTTGCCATCAAAAAACTAGCTTTTTGGGCATCAAAACAGTTTCAGTTTTTTTTGTTTCCACCCTGATTAGGTTCCTCTCTTCGATACAGTCTTTTTTCTTTTTTCTCTGAAAAAAGTTAAGACAATTTCGGTGCTCAGAAAATAACAATTTTTTAATGCAAAAAAAAAAAGGAGGTTATTAACCCAATTTCAAATTTTCTTTAACTCCTTTTTTCAAATTTTCCCATAAAGTTCAAAAAATTACACAATGGGCCCATTGGGTGCGGGGGCTTAAGCCGCCCTTGGGCCTTAAGTTTCTTCATCACTGGATTTATATTTTGAGGTAATTATTCTATATACTGCTAATTTTCCTTTTGGATTTACATATGCCACATCCCCTAAAACTATAGCAAAATATGCCATATTGACATCAACAAACTCTTGTGTACAATACCCATAGACTAAATCTAGAAATTTTTTTCTCTCTTCTTCCCTTTCTTTCTTCACGATTCCCTCCTTTTCTCTCACTTCCCAGTCATCCCTTCTTCTCTCTTCCTCTCTCTCTGTTCCCTCCTCCCTACTTCTCTGACAACAACAACCAGAGAAGCCTGTTGCGGAGGGGGGGGGGGGGGGGGGGGGGGGGGGGGGGGGGGGGGGGGGG